>VONZ01001433.1:0-146150 GCA_012976165.1 Labeo catla | reverse complement strand
TGGTTCATTAAAATGAGAATCTATTACAACTGAGAAATCTTTGGGTTTTTTTTTTAACCCAGCCCTAACATATTTTTTACACACTCCGCTGTTGTCCCATAGGTTCATGGTTAAAAGACTAAAAAGTGAACAACAATAAAAGCAATTAAATGTGTTATTCTAAATAAAATATGAAAATTAAATTGACGGGTAATAATAGATTATGATGGAATTTGACGGACAATGTTGAAGTCCAGCACAACCTCTATGTTAGGTTTATAAAAAATATTCATTTTTCACTTCTCATGTTGCTTTTTTCACAATTTAATCTGTATTTTGAGGACCCACTGCCCCTATTCTGTCCTCAGAGAAAACAACCCTGAAAAACTCTCAAGAAATATTCTGAATGTTTAGAGAAAAATAAACAATAATCAGCATTAACTAACTAACTAAATAAATACATTTAAAAAGGATGTTTAGAGACCAGTGAAAGACAGTGCTACTTGACAGGTTAACTCAAACAAAAGTTTTTAATCTAACAAATCTATTTTAAAGAAAAAAAAAAACTTTATTGACTTTGTATGCAAATACAGTTTTGCCTTATACATGTCATATTGATATACAAATGAAAAATATAAAGCATTGGACAGTATACAAAAATAACAGCAAAAAAAGGTAAAACAAAAAATCGTAAAAATAATGAGCATGTCAGTCCTAAATTTAGTATTAAATTTAGTAAGTGTTTTAGCACTAATACTAGCTCCTAAATCTGTAAAACATTAGGAGTACTAAAGAGGACTCAGAGTCACTTAGACCAAACCACAAACTATACTAACATGGCTGTTGCCAGCAATCTGCCTCAGAATGTAACCATTATAGAAATACTCTGCATTTATTTGCATCTTTTTTTGTTTGTTTTTTTTTGTTTGTTTGTTTTTGTTTTGGAGGTTATCCCAACTGCAAATTTTCCCTTGATTATATCCTTGTTTTCATGAACAATTTAGGCAAGAAGTAACAGTTGTTCTTGCGTCCAGTTTAGTTTTCTTTTAATTAGCTGAACATATACTTGTTTATTTAGTGACACTTTGCCTGCATATTAAAATCTTTTTTTGAATGTGGCAACATTTTTATTTTTAAAACTTCAACTCAACAGCTTTGTGAATAGGTTTTGAGAGAAAACTCTTAACTAAAAACATTTACTGCTATTAGTGATAAGATGTTTTGTGAATACAGACCCTGTTTTTGATCTGTAATGCAGAGCAAAAATAATGCAATCTTATATTTATGAAGAAATTTACTTAACAAAGAAATAAAAATAAAAATAAATAAAACTGTACATATATACTAGTTCTATGTCTTGATTATGTTTTGATTGAATTTGTGTCAGTTTCAAATGTTTTTGTTTCTGATATTGCCTGGAATAAAGTTTGGCTGATTTCAAATAGATACTTCATTACGAATAAGATTAAATTTCCTTTTGAATTATCCATACTCTTTTGGCCACAGATAATAATACTCATCCAACACTTTCAGTAGCTGTGATCAGCATGATTATGAGCAAAATAATAATGAACCTCAAGTGTGATACAAACAAGACTTTATTAACTGCGTTTCTAAAGGTTAAAGCTGAAGCAGAGTAAACAATAGAAGCGAGAAATTTGGCAGCATTTGACAAACCAGCAGATCAAAAGAAACATAATTTCAAATCATCATCAAAGTAGTAGATGATACTTGCACTTCTTGCCTGTTGAAAGAGTCCTGATGCAGTTGAGGCTTCAGTTGATCTTAAATTACACTGAGAGACGACCAGTTTGATGCAGAACGTCTTTGACGATTGGAAAGACGAGGCCGCAGCCTGACACAAACTTAGAGCTCCTTCAAACTCTTCCTCATCTTCACATCAGAATTTCTCAGAATCAGCCTGTGATCTTGTGATCAGTGATCTTTTAATAACATCCATTAACATGCTAAACTATTTTGAGAGTTGTCATGATTAAAATATATTTATTGGCAATGCAAAAGGTTTAGATTTGGTTAATGTTACTTTCAAGTTTTATTTGTCCATGCAGAATATTTAGTTTCAGTGAAAGTAAAACTGCATCATCCCAAAACAGCATTTTGAAACAATCTGATAATTTGTGATGCATAATATATTTAGTTCATTTAGTATAACAGAAATTAGTTTTAGCTTTTTAGGGTGCTTTTACATGACAATGATGTACTAAAAACAGACGGCAATGCTGTCAAAATGATCCTTGTTTACACAAATCCACAAAAATGACTGAAAATGCTGTATAATCTATTATGCAGCCAGGACAGTAGCTGACAATGTCACTTTGGAAAGAATTACTACACACTTGTGCACATGCATGTTTTTTTTTTGTTTTTTTTTTTACATTTAATTAAATTCATTTATTTAATTTATTTTTTATTTATTTTATTTTTTGTGTAACAACACTTGTTCTGCAAATACATGCAGAACATTTGACAACAAAATCAAAAGTTGTTCAGTGTAGTTATAGATAAGATTATATATATTATAGATCAATTATAGATTATAGATAAGCAGTTTTAAATTTTTTTTGTTTTTTTTTTACAGACATTTTAGATGAGATTGCACTCTTAAAATACAGGGTATCAAAAACTCAGTCACAGCCATGGATAAATAGTGAAATCCATATTGCTAGGCAAATTTGAAGAAGGGCTAATACATATATATATATATATATATATATATATAATAAATCTGATAATCTTAAGTCACAGATTACTCCAATAACAACTGCTCAGAGGTAAATCGGATAATTCATTTAGTGGTTTTCTTATTACAGTTTTCTTATTCGCACAAGGGCAATTCTGATTCTGGAAATCTAGTTATCCCAATTTAGCTCGATCTCCCAGCTGCATTTGATACTGTTGATTAGAGTTGGGGTACTCGGACTCGTACTCGCTCTCGAGTGCAATTTTTAGGCAACTCGGACTTGTCACGGACTCGGATGCATTTTTACTCGGACTCGAGCCTTTCGGACTCGGAAAATATTTTGAGTCTATCCGAGTCCAGAGACAGTTGACGGAAATGTCACTGACTCGATGTATTATCACGAAAGTGATATTCAGTATTTGCATGTGTTTTTAAGTCTTGTCCAGTAGCTACTTGAAAGTTGACGGGTTTATGTGCGCACACACTCAAAGCGGCTCACAGAACGCGCCTCTCAGTGTGCGAATACAGAGTTCTCTTTCGCTTTTAATAGGTTTTGTTATTGCTACACACATGCTCGTCTTGAAGACTATTCATGTAAATGCAATTGTCTTAAGTAAACCTGAATAGCTGGGAGAAATACTGATGCGTCAAAATGTATGATATGTGCGTCAGATCTTAAAGCGACAGCAGCGTAAACCTGCAGTTACCGACCACGTCATAAATTAATTAAACAACAAAAGAAAAAGAGAAAATCACTCACTTTCTTGACTGAATCACTTATTAACTTTAATATGAATCATCTTTATTGTATACAGTAAAGATCTTGTTTAATTTTAACACTTACTACTTCATGAAATGTCTGTAGTAGTCTATTTCTAGTAGCTTTTAGATAAACAAAAAATTTAAAAGACTACAAATTATATTTTTAAAAAGATTCTCTCTCTCTCTCTCTCTCTCTCTCTCTCTCTCTCTATATATATATATATATTTAATATCATTTGATTTGTATTTTTGATTAATATATTTATTTATCTTTTTGCTTCTAAGTAATATTTTGAGTGTTTACTTGTCTTCAGTAAGCTTGATAATGTTTTCTTGCAGTAGTTGATTAGTTTTTGCTGTAATTATTATTAATTATTTAAACATGGTGGCAATAGTTTTTATGGGTCCAAAACCACCTTGGGTTGTGCATGGTTTCTGATAAATCAATGGCCGATTTATCAATTTACTGTGACTTAGTAGGAAGCCATATGTGGGGCTTTCACATACACAGTGTGTACACATTGTAAAAAGACTAGGTTATCCCTCACAACCTCATTTTTCATCCAAGAAAAAAAAAAAAGCCATATAAAGCCGAAACTTTTACACAGCCAAGATCAGAAAAAAAAAAAAAAAAAAAAAATCAGACATTTTCCACTCTTAATGTCCCATTCACCAAGACACTCTTTTCAGTGAATAAAGTCAAGCCCCGCCCTATAATTTATCACATTCTAAAACCTGTTTCAGTCTGAAATTAGTCACATTAGGTCAGCCATAACTTCTGTTACATGACTTTAAGTTTGCTAAGCAGAGCATGGACACCAATTATGAGATGTTGTGAAATCAAAATGACAACATCCACTAGAGGTTTGCTTTTCTCACATTTCAACTGACATTGCGTTTTTCTAGTTGTAAAGGTTAAAAACAGGAGTGCCCAAACTTGGTCCTGGTCCTTGGTTTAGCTCCAACTTGCCTCAATACACCTGCCAGGGGGTTTCTATGTCAAGTAAGAGCTTGATTAGCTGGTTCAGATGTGTCTAATTGGGGCTGGAGCTAAAATCTGTAGGACACCTCCCTCCAGGACCGAGTTTGGGCACCCCTGGATTAAAACAATGTTAAGATACTGACAAACAGTTGTGTTTCCTTGGACTTGGACTCGATTAGGACTCGGCCCTTTGGGACTTGGACTCGATTGGTTAAAGACTCGGACTCGACTCGGACTTGAACCCAACACTACTGTTGATTATGTAATTTTATTGCATTGTTTGGAAGATGCTGGTATTAAGGGTATGTCTTAAATCAAGGATAAAGGATAGATCATTTTCAGTTTGCATCGGAGAATTGTGTTGTACATTAGCTAAATTACATAGTGGTGTGCAACACAGGTCTATACTTATTTATTTTCATTATGGATGGGCCCTTTGGACTCAATTTTTTATGTATGTTTATGTTTATGTTTACATTATGTACCATCTATATGCAGACAACACCCAGTTATATACTACAATAGATCCAAATGGCTCTCACTCCTTGTTTTGTCACTCCTAGTGAGTTTCAAAATTCTTGTTTTATTTATTTATTTATTTATTTATTTTTGACATATTAGCGTCAAATATTTTTACAGAGGGGATTTCACTTAGAAAATAATATATTTTTCACAATTTTGGGGGAAATAAAATTTTGTATATAATCAAGAAAATTATATATAAACAAATTCCTCTGTAAAAACCTTCAGGATATAGACATTAATAAGAATGTAAATGTAAAAATGTGTGTGTAAGTGTTACTGAAGTGGAGATTTATAGCTCAGTGAAGGAGAAAAAGCTCATTTTGGGAAAACGGCCTTTAAAAATATGTATTGTAATTTAAATCTATTGACACAAACAGATATATGCTATAAAAAAAACACTTTATGAAAAACCAAAAAGCCCAAAAATCTCAAATTTGACCGGTGCATGAAAAAAACAGCCTATTTGCCTGCAGTGTCTCCCCTAAAATCCTCCCCATCTGTGGATGCTTTTAAGTCTAGATTGAAATTGTATCTTTTTAGTAGAGCTTTTAGAATTGATTAGAGTGAACAGGATTTAATTTTGATTTTTGTCTTATATAATTGCGTTGTTATATTAATGATGCCAGGAAGTTTAATCAACTGCATTTGATTTAAATGTGCTATATATATATTTTTTTTTTTTCCTGAACATAATTAACAAGCCTTGAGAACAGGACCCTAGGATCATAAGATGATTCTTTTTTTTGTCTTGTTTCAGGTTTGTACTCATTCCAATTATCTGGAAGCACTCCTCCTGTGGAAACCTTACTGATGATCTCTGCCTTCTTCCTGACTTCCATTAAAGACTGAATGCGATCTTGAAATCCAGGCTTAGCCTCTTGTTTCTCAGACTCAATCATCAGATCAATGTAGTCAGGGGTGGACAGAGGATTGGGTTTGAGGGCAATTTCCTGCAGCCGCTCCAAGGACTTTTGAGATCCCTCTATTAGTTCAGCCACAATTTCCTGGACAGCCTGAAACTCATTTTCAAGCTCTTCAAAGATCTTTTCTTTTGACATGACCTGTCCATGCGCATCCTCATAGCGCTTTTTTAATTCCTGATAAGTTTCCTTTCTCTTTTCTGGGACATAATCCCATTTGTATTGTTGATTAAAGTGCACATCCCAGGCACACTTTCCAGGACAGACCTTACACTTTCCATCTTTCATAGCCATGCACTTATATTTATCACGGTCATCTGCATAAACACATGCGTCATGACATGTGAAGTAACATTTTTGGCAGTTGGTTAAGTAGTAGCTGGTGTTGTTTTCAATCTGTTTTGGGACAGTTACTTCTAATTCATATTCAAAATCCTTGTTTGCATCCATTTCAGCCTTGTGCTGCTCCAAAGCAGCTCTTGTCTTCTTGATTTCATCCAGTTTTGTCAGACCAGCATTGATTTGGGGCTGGAGACCCTGCACATGCACTTCTAGCTGCTGCCGCTCTTTTAAGACCTCCTGTGTGAGAGACAAGCTCTGGGTTTTCATCGTGTTAAGGGATGTGAAGAATTTCTTCATGCTGGAAAAACCCAACTTCCAGAACATTTGGTCAAAGTTTTCACAGTCAGACTCATCATCATCTGCAGATTTATAATTGGCAGCAAACAGAGCAGAGTTGTTGAACTTGAAGTGAAGAGGCTGTCCAGACTCATTGGTAGAACAGGGCACCTCAGACACTTTGATGGCCTCGAGAACAGGGGGTGTTTTGCCATCTGCAAAGGTGACCAGCACAAGGATGTTTTGAGCAATGTCCTTCCCAAATATGGAAAGAATGGAGTCAAAGACATATTTCTGTGTGTGTGTTAGACGGGCAAGTGAAGCCTGTACTACAAAACACACAGCATCAATGCGGTCGATCCCTCCACGGGCAGAAAAGAACTCATGAATCTGCTGTGTGATTTTCTGATCATGTGAAATTCCTCTGGTATCACCGAAGCCTGGTGTGTCCACAATGGTCAGAGAATATGGGACCCGGAAACCATCCATGTGATTAATTTGATATGCTGTGATCTCTGATGTTTGACTTTCAGCCTGAGATTTCTGCTTCCCTTCATCTATTAGCACAAACCGGAAGTCGTCTTTCCACTGCACTCCCAGAATGTAGTTGATCATGCTGTTAATCAGAGTGGTTTTTCCTGCACCTGTGGCTCCAATCATCATAATGGTCTTGTTCTCTTTTGTAATGTTTTTCCCAAAAGTGTTTCTTCTGCAGAATCCATCGCTGTTCTGCCATGTTTCATCCAGGATGAGTTTAAACATGGGTAGGTTTTCATTGCTGCCACCTTCTATTTTTGTGCTCAATTTCTTCTTTATATTATGTGCAACATTTAAGCCCTTTCCATTGCTGTGGTCTTTTCCCATGGTTTTGCTGCTTGTGTTTTCTCTTGGCATGTTTTGATTGTTATTAACAGCAGACTGGCACAGTCTAATTATCTTTTTCTGATCTTTTCCCACTGCTGGTTAAAGAAAAAAGAAAGAATTGTTTGTATGTTTTTTATATATATATATATAATTACAGTATAGAAAAGAAATGACTACAGCCCTGTGCAATGTTCAAATGTCAAATGAATTAAAATTGTATCACCTGTTATATCAACTTGATAGGTAGAATATTGCAACAAAAGTGGATACACATTTATATATACATACATATATATTAAGTGAAGACTGAGCAGTGTTATTTTGCATTTGATTACATTTGTCTTTATTTTCTGTACCTAAATAGATCTGAAAATCTAAAAAGCAATGTTTATTTCATTTTTATCTTTGTTCAGTTGTATTTATTTGTGTTATTGCTAATTTATTTGTTCTTACACTGACCAAAATTATAAACGCAACACTTTTGATTTTGCCCCCATTTTTCATGAGCTGAATTTTTTCTTTTGTAGTGGGGCAGCACATTCCAGGGCCCAGTTTATGTCAAGGGGGCCCCTCCCTGACCACAATAGTGGACAGAGGTTTTCTACATTTTGATTGGATCTTGGTGAACTAACAAAAGCAAACTGTCCAACGCCGTCAGGTAAAGATGCTGTAATGCCATGCCAGCAGAGGGAGCCCCTACCCATGGACTGCCTGTTACTGCTCCCTCAGCCTGCATCTATGGTTACTTCCTGTTTGGCAGCCATATAAGGAGGGCCATGCCAAACAGGACCTTGCAAAGTATTGTTTTGCCTGTGCAGACTCTACCAAGCATTTTCCCTGTTTCATTGCCTTGTTTTGTGATTTCCACGGTTTTGTTTTGTCTCATAGTCATAGATTTGCCTTGTTCCATTGCCTTGTTTATTTGTTACTTTTGGACTGCTCTCTTGGTATTTTGACCTTCTGCCTGCTTTACTGGATTACGCTATTGTTTTGCCCTGGATATCACTGTTTGTTTGGAGATCGACCCTGCCTGTCTGACTACGTTGTGTTTAATACAGCTCGCACCTGGATCTATCACGCTTCTCACGAGTCCCGTTTACAGATGCCAGGACAACAGCCAGACATCTCTTAGAGGGCAAGAAGAAGACCTTTGGTACAAAGTCTGGGAGGACAGAACTTCCTGTTGGTCAAAATGCAGTTTCTGCCCTGCACCAACCTTGAGACTGATTCCTAGAGTTTTGGCCTGTGACCGACCATAAAAATTTCTCAGGACCTCCAGATGCAGCAGCAGTGGGTGAAACAAAGAGAGATCACAAAAGATCCATCCAAATCCATTCATAACTATGTTTTCAAACCTTAAAACTAATGCACACTACAACACACACATCTTATACTTATTCAGAGAAATAAGTATTCTTGGTCACAGCTATGTGTAGTGCAACATCTTACACAAACTCAGCTGTTAATGGACAAATGAATGCATGCATGACAGTTCAATCTTTTCCCATCATGTTTGGACTTAATGTGTTCGTAACATTGCCAAGTGCATTCTGGTTATGGTTTGAGAAGTGAAAAATGCACCGGTAAAAAATTAGTGACACTTTTCTAACTTTGTGTTTGGACTATGCAAATAAATTCCACAGGAAGAAAGAAGGGTGGGCAACTACGTGTCCCCCCACTCTGATGGAACCAGCCAATCACAGCAAAGAAATGGAGAAGCGCCAAATTGCAATCTCCTCCTCATCGGAAAGGGATAAAGGTACCCTTCCAAAAGACAACTTAGTTCTGAGTCTCAGTCTGTTAAGGGAAGAGACTGTAACAGATCACCTCCGTTCTGAGTCTCCTATTCAGAGAGACAGTAACAGATACACAGTTCTGAGTCTTGTAAAAGAAAGGACTGAAAGAAACTGTAACAGATCACCTTTTGCTATCGCTGGTGAGACGATAGCAGATCAAACTTAGTTCTCAGTCTGTGACCCGCAAGGGTGAGACAACAGTAGAGACCAAGTCCCAGTCTCCAGCTTTTGAGGCAGCAACAGATACGACCACGTTCTGAGCCTCCAGCCTCCGAGGAAAGAGATAATCTACGTTCAGAGTCTTTGCCCAGTGAGACAACAACAGATGCGAACGAGTCTCCATTCTAGAGAGACAAAGCAGATTGACCTAGTTCTGAGTCTCTAGCCCAGAGAGGCAGAAGACACACAAACATTTGCAACAAGATTAAGCTCCGGTGAGCAAACCTTCACTTCGGGTACTTTTGCTTGCGTATTCCAAGCAAAGGACCTTCAGCACCTACTCCAGGGCCACATCTGCATGTTCCAGATCTTAGGACCCTTTGGTGCTCTAGGAGATCAGCATCCTACAGCGCTTCATCTTCAAGGCTGTCGAAACGGATTCCTGCTCCTTTCCCCACTGTACTGCCACCAGCGCAGTGGAAGTCGTCGCCACCACCGGACTGCTCACTCAACCACAGCGAACATAAATATCACTTCCAGAGACCTTGGCATTGTTATACATTATCAGTATATGATTTTCTAATTTGCATTAAGTATTATTTAGCTGATTGCAGCTGATAACAAATTTTACATGTATTTGTTTGATGCATAATAAGGTAAGCAAAATTCACTACATTAATTGCCGTCCCTAGGTTGGTGAAAGCAAAATTATCTACACTATGTACACAAAAGGCCTATTTCTCTCAAATATTGTTTACAAATCTGTCTAAATCTGTGTTATAATCCATCCACCTCACAGGGGTGGCATATCAAGATGCTGATTAGGCAGCATGATTATTGCACAGGTGTGCCTTAGGCTGGCCACAATAAAAGGCCACTCTAAAATGTGCAGTTTTATCACACAGCACAATGTCACAGATGTCACAAGTTTTGAGGAAGCGTGCAATTGGCATGCTGACTGCAGGAATGTCCACCAGAGCTGTTGCCCGTGAATTGAATGTTCATTTTTCTACCGTAAGCCGTCTCCATAAGACGTTTCAGAGAATTTGGCAGTACATCCAACCGGCCTTACAACCGCAGACCACGTGTAACCACACCAGCCCAGGACGAATGTCCAGCAACTTCACACAGCCATTGAGGAGAAGTGGACCAACATTCCACAGGCCACAATCAACAACCTGATCAACTCTATGCGAAGGAGATGTGTTGCACTGCGTGAGGCAAATGGTGGTCACACCAGATACTGACTGGTTTTTGGATTGGTATTTTTTGACAAAACCATAGGCAAGACACAAGTTATTTGTGTAAGTGCTCTCTATGCTGCTAATTTTTGTTCTGTAGGCTGTTGATTTTTATTCAGCTGCAATGTTTTTCGAAAAGACAGAATTAATGTGTGACATCTAAATGATTTACCTTTTTTGTACCTTATTGGAATCAAAACTGTGAACTGATAAGGATCAAATTATCAGTACAAAAAAATAAAAATAAAAACCTGAGTAATCAAAGATACAATGACATTTAGTTTCACTTAGTTCCTACTGTATAGCCTCTATCATTAATACAGTACATCTAAATGGTTACATTTTAATTTTATGCAAGAGCAAATACCCTTCAGTTCAAATTTAAAGTAATGCAGTTATTAGATGTTGATACAATTAAGAATCATCTGACATTCAAGTGATCTTGCACAGATGTTTATTAATTTCATTTGTTTTGTACAGGATCAGGCACAATGGGGCTAAAGGCTGGCTGGGGTAAAAAGCACATTTGATTTTATTTTCTTTAATCACTAGATGGCATAAAAACCTGCTGCAGCACTTTCCCAAATATCAGTGTTACACGATGCACTTTGAAATTTGTTTGATCCTTGAGTTTCAGGAATGTGGTTGGCCATCTCTGATCTAACTTTGAAGTCATACAATTAGGGAGCAGTGAAAAGCACATACATTCACAATTATACATTTAATGTGTGCTTCTAGCCCTGTTGTACCCTGTGAGTAATTAATAAATCATTAAGTATGTGCCATTCAGGTTGAAAATTAATCTGATTTCTTAAAACTTCCAGAAAAAACGCAATATTGTGAAATATTATTCAATTGTGTAAAAAAAAATAATATTGTACTCACCTGGACAATGGGATGTTTTTTTCTGAGATACTGGCCAATGACTGTTTGTCTTGAAAAATAATGATTAAAAAGAAGATCTGAATATATAAATTATTCAAAAAAAAAAAAAAGTGCTGTTAAAATTATTGTGTTAACACAGGCAATTATTTATTACTGCCTTATTTTTATCATTAAACATGCTGTGATTTATTCCAGAGTCACTTATAAAATGCATTTAACATGTACACTATTAATTTAATTAACATTCTATATTATTTTCTTTATTTTTCAAAGGCATGTATTTTGCAGTCATTTTGGATGTGCACATACACAAAAAAAAAAACAAAAAAAAAAAAACATGTTTTTCTGTTTTGACTGATCTATTCTTATATAAAAAATTGAAGTGATCGCACTGGCAGCTTGCATGCCCACCCAACATATCAGTTCTGGCATTGCTAACTTGACATTGCAGCCTGTTCATTACCAAAATAAAACACAGTCAACCAAACATATTAAAAAGTGATTCTGCTTAATTTAATTGGTCTGTTGTACAATATAAAGGCAGTGTCATCATCTGTACTTGCTATTATTCCAAACACATTTTTCCGCATGTGAAGGATGCTGATTTATGTTGGGACCCCACTGAAGTACGAAGCCTTCTTTACATAAATAGTTTAGCATGCAAATATTACGTCGCAAATATGGAAACTTTTGACTGAATGTGAGATGCAGGAACCCAACCTTGCTGCAGTTTTGATTCAAATATATTTGTTAAGGCTTGCAGTTTAAGATGAATATTGCTTGTAATCAATGACACTATTTTTATATAGGTTAGTATATGTTTATTTTACATGACTACTTACATTTTTCATTCTTTTTTTTCTGAATACTATCAATTAAAACTCAGTATTAATCAGTTTAATCTGAAACAAAAATGCTTTCACTTGTACATTTAATATAGTATACTCCTCTTAATTCCGGCTCCCCCCTCAAGTTTTATTTGAACTTGATGAGGAGGGTAGGCTATGACAGCCATCAAACACTGAACAAATGGCCTGATACACAGATTTTGTCCATAATAGTTCATCAGAAAAAAACAAAAACATTCTGTTGCCAATAAGTAACATTGCACCTACAAATCAACTAACTATCATTAGAGTATTAGTAGACTGTCTGCTTAATATCTGCTTAATATCTGCTTAATAAATTATTGTCTTTATTGTGGTGGTCTCCCAACAGACAATCTACTGACTATAAGTAGCTTTGCAAATACATGTCAACTTAATATAACCCTAACCCTACCACTCTACCAATACCCTACGAACACTCTAGTGAGAGTTAGTAGATATGTAGGTGCAATGTTACTTAGAGTCAACAGAATATGTTAAAAGGACCATTAAAATAAAGTGAAACCAAACATTCTGATCAGAGGAGACTGCTTTACTCACTTTTGTTTCTGGTTTGCAGTTTAGTCCTCTGGCAGACTCTCCTCCCCTGCAAGCTCTCCCTGTGGTCGACGGTTTCTGTCCTCCTGTCCTGGGAACCGTGCTGTCATTAGTCAAGCCTGGCCTTGTTCTCCTCATCGTGTCCGTGAGTTTCACACTTACAGTCTCAGTTTGTAGCTCTTTCAGGCAGCTGTCAGGCAGCTCTGCATGCAGTAATTTGATCTTCTGTACTGAAGAGTTGCCTAAGTGAAGAAATGGTGAAGAAAACATATCTGTTTTTTTTTTGTTTGTTTTTTTAAATTTCAAACTTTTGTCAAAGTACTTGTAAATCTGTTTGTGTTATACTATCATATATATATATATATATATATATATACATATATATATTATAATCCTAAAATCCCTTAATTTAACAAGTACACAACAAAGATGAGTGTCATCCATATTAAAGGTAATTTAAAATTTTAAACATTTAAAATAGGAAAAGTTAATATGGTAAAATGAAGCCAAAAAGACTTACTGTTAATTTGGTTTCCTCTTAAATCTGCTTTTCATGTGTAGCTGCAGAAATCCTCTGCATTGGTTTTTATAATGTCTAACTGCTCCTCCCCGTAAAATAAAAATAAGTTTCACTTTCATTTTTTTTTTCACTTTCCAGTAAATGTAAGGCTTTTCAATAATCAGGCCTGGTATCAGCAGACCACAAAGGAAAATGTTTAACCAGACAAGATTGTTTACTGGCATCAAAGTTCAAGGCTATTTATTGCCAATTCTTGTTTCACACATGAAACTAAATTTGTCCTCTGGAGAAGCAGCAAATAGAAACCTAATAATAATCACCCTAAAAACATAAATAAAGACCTCTTAACCCTTAACCAGAGTTCATTAATCTGCATGGTCTAAGAGGACACACACGATAAATTCATGTTTAAGTCTGTTGCATTTTGTGTATAATGTTGTTTTATATCAGTTTATGTGAACAATGTTATGTGTAAAGAGTGATGTTATCAGATTTGGATATGAGCGGACGTTTAATTGAGAGACTGTGAAAAAGGACTCAGAGAAATGCATATTTTGAATGGTATATGCTTTATTTCTTGTAGTTTTCACTGAAAAAATAGAGAGAAAAATAAACAGCAAAAGATGAAGCGTGGCTATCATTTCTTTAGACCAGTGCAGCTACAATAACCTTGAACTTTGATGTCAATGAATAATCTCATCTGGTTAAATATATATACATATATATATATATATATATATATATATATATTGTGGTCTGCTATACCAGGCCCGATTATTGAAAAGCCTTACATTTACTGGAAAAAATAAATGAAATTGAAAGGTTTTATTATTATTATTATTATTATTATTATTATTATTTTACGGGGAGGAGCAGTTAGACATTATAAAAACCAATGCAGAGGATTTCTGCAGCTACACATGAAAAGCAGATTTAAGAGGAAACCAAATTAACAGTAATGTCAGAGACATGTTTTTCACATTGTGAAAAACAGACATGTAGTGCACGTTTATGTTTCTGTTATAAATGTGTATCAATTTAAGTTCATTCATTGTTTAATAATACTACAGAAGATTACAGAAGTATTAAAGTAAAATCCAAGGTCATAAGCAGAGAATGTGGACCCTTGAAATGTTTCAAGGTTTCTTTAAGAAAGAGTCTCCATTGAAACATAACAGATCACATGTTTATGTTAATTGGAGCGCGGGACCATTGCATGGGTCGAACTAACATGGAGGCAGAGAGAAATGCAGATGTTACACAGCCTGATACAGAGTTCATTAATCTGCATGGTCTATGTTAAGTAGCTTTCTTGGACTGGTTTAATTTAGTGGAGATCGTCACGGGGCATCGAAAAGAATGCACAACAATCCATGAATCCACTCACTGTTTTTAATAAAGTTTCAAGCCAGCTGCATACACATTGCAGTTTTGATTGTGTATGGGTTTACAAAGGTGTGTGGTTTTTCTATAATAAAACAGAAATACAATAATCAATTCAGAGCAGTAAACGACAAAGAAACACCCAGATCAAATGTACACGTGTGGACACGTTACTATATATATCCAAATAATTGACCAGTACTGCATGTGATCATCGTCTTTGCTGCCATTTGTACAATATATACATAAAGTAAATACGAAATATTATTCGTTACTACACTTATGCTGCGCACATTAGATCGCACATGCAGAGACAGCGTATTTAGAGAGCTAACATTAGCTTCACGGAGATATAGATGCATTAAACAACAGAACGTTTGAATACAGCAACATAAGCAAGCTTAAAGAACACTGTATAAATATATATTAATATATTATATACTTATAATATATATAAGTATACGTGCATATACTTATGCACGTGTTCACTTTGGATTGTTGTGATTTGTGTTGCTGTGGATTGCTGTGCATTACTTTTTTATTTTGTTTGTAAGCAGTATCTCAAGCCACACCTCATCCAATTTAACTAATAATGAGAGCTGGATGGTGGAATAGAGTTGGATAAAAGAATAGCTGCTATAGGATCAAATTCCCGCCAAATGTATTGCAGTCACGGATTAAAAAAAATAACAAGAGTAAAAACAAAATTTAAAAACGCAAGTAAAAATATATTGCACTAAATGTAAAAATGAAAGCAAAGTTTTCAGAATAGCAAACAATGGTCATGGATTGAAAAATAATAAGCGTGAGTCAAAATTTCAACAATGCATTTTGAAAAATAATACGCATGAATCAAAACCTTAAACACCTTTAAAATTATATTGCACAAAACGAAAATATAAATGCAAAATTTTCCGCCTTGCACACAAAATCATGTTTTCCTTGGTTATATTTCTCAGTTTTTTCTTCTCTCAGACCTTTTCTGCTCATATTTTTATTTTTTGTATGCTTATGCGGTTTTTCTCTTCGTTCTTGTTTGCACATTCTGCGCTTGTTTTTCAAATGTTGTGGTTAGAGTTTCATTAGGGCAGGTTTAAGCATCATCATTGGTCCACTAGTTTTTGATTGACAGCTCCTTCTCTAGCCAATCAGTCAAAGAGGGGCGTTGACGTCACTCTAGTGCACCTCATTATCTGCCGATGATCAGTGTTCTGTTCACTAGTGCAGGTGAAAATGGAGAACTGTCAGCTGGGACAACATCTTTCCATACAGGACACCGTTATATGTGTCTGTCTGCCAGTGCTGTACGCCTGCCTGGCGATCAGTTAACGTTAAATGAGCCATCCTAGGGACCCGTCGCGGTTATATTTTCCTGTATTTATTCGCCTACAGTCACATCGAGAAAGGGAGCTGCAATGAGATGAGACTCAACGAGATGCGTTTAAGTTGTTGTAAAGCACTGCGGCTAGCTTAAATCTGCTTTTCATGTGTAGCTGCAGAAATCCTCTGCATTGGTTTTTATAATGTCTAACTGCTCCTCCCCGTAAAATAATAATAATAATAATAATAATAATAATAATAAAAAAAAAAAAAAAAAAAACCTTTCAACTTTCATTTATTTTTTCCAGTAAATGTAAGGCTTTTCAATAATCGGGCCTGGTATCAGCAGACCACAATATATATATATATATATATATATATATATATATGTATATATATTTAACCAGATGAGATTATTCATTGACATCAAAGTTCAAGGTTATTGTAGCTGCACTGGTCTAAAGAAATGATAGCCACGCTTCATCTTTTGCTGTTTATTTTTCTCTCTATTTTTTCAGTGAAAACTACAAGAAATAAAGCATATACCATTCAAAATATGCATTTCTCTGAGTCCTTTTTCACAGTCTCTCAATTAAACGTCCGCTCATATCCAAATCTGATAACATCACTCTTTACACATAACATTGTTCACATAAACTGATATAAAACAACATTATACACAAAATGCAACAGACTTAAACATGAATTTATCGTGTGTGTCCTCTTAGACCATGCAGATTAATGAACTCTGGTTAAGGGTTAAGAGGTCTTTATTTATGTTTTTAGGGTGATTATTATTAGGTTTCTATTTGCTGCTTCTCCAGAGGACAAATTTAGTTTCATGTGTGAAACAAGAATTGGCAATAAATAGCCTTGAACTTTGATGCCAGTAAACAATCTTGTCTGGTTAAACATTTTCCTTTGTGGTCTGCTGATACCAGGCCTGATTATTGAAAAGCCTTACATTTACTGGAAAGTGAAAAAAAAAATGAAAGTGAAACTTATTTTTATTTTACGGGGAGGAGCAGTTAGACATTATAAAAACCAATGCAGAGGATTTCTGCAGCTACACATGAAAAGCAGATTTAAGAGGAAACCAAATTAACAGTAAGTCTTTTTGGCTTCATTTTACCATATTAACTTTTCCTATTTTAAATGTTTAAAATTTTAAATTACCTTTAATATGGATGACACTCATCTTTGTTGTGTACTTGTTAAATTAAGGGATTTTAGGATTATAATATATATATGTATATATATATATATATATATATATATATATGATAGTATAACACAAACAGATTTACAAGTACTTTGACAAAAGTTTGAAATTTAAAAAAACAAACAAAAAAAAAACAGATATGTTTTCTTCACCATTTCTTCACTTAGGCAACTCTTCAGTACAGAAGATCAAATTACTGCATGCAGAGCTGCCTGACAGCTGCCTGAAAGAGCTACAAACTGAGACTGTAAGTGTGAAACTCACGGACACGATGAGGAGAACAAGGCCAGGCTTGACTAATGACAGCACGGTTCCCAGGACAGGAGGACAGAAACCGTCGACCACAGGGAGAGCTTGCAGGGGAGGAGAGTCTGCCAGAGGACTAAACTGCAAACCAGAAACAAAAGTGAGTAAAGCAGTCTCCTCTGATCAGAATGTTTGGTTTCACTTTATTTTAATGGTCCTTTTAACATATTCTGTTGACTCTAAGTAACATTGCACCTACATATCTACTAACTCTCACTAGAGTGTTCGTAGGGTATTGGTAGAGTGGTAGGGTTAGGGTTATATTAAGTTGACATGTATTTGCAAAGCTACTTATAGTCAGTAGATTGTCTGTTGGGAGACCACCACAATAAAGACAATAATTTATTAAGCAGATATTAAGCAGATATTAAGCAGACAGTCTACTAATACTCTAATGATAGTTAGTTGATTTGTAGGTGTAATGTTACTTATTGGCAACAGAATGTTTTTGTTTTTTTCTGATGAACTATTATGGACAAAATCTGTGTATCAGGCCATTTGTTCAGTGTTTGATGGCTGTCATAGCCTACCCTCCTCATCAAGTTCAAATAAAACTTGAGGGGGGAGCCGGAATTAAGAGGAGTATACTATATTAAATGTACAAGTGAAAGCATTTTTGTTTCAGATTAAACTGATTAATACTGAGTTTTAATTGATAGTATTCAGAAAAAAAAGAATGAAAAATGTAAGTAGTCATGTAAAATAAACATATACTAACCTATATAAAAATAGTGTCATTGATTACAAGCAATATTCATCTTAAACTGCAAGCCTTAACAAATATATTTGAATCAAAACTGCAGCAAGGTTGGGTTCCTGCATCTCACATTCAGTCAAAAGTTTCCATATTTGCGACGTAATATTTGCATGCTAAACTATTTATGTAAAGAAGGCTTCGTACTTCAGTGGGGTCCCAACATAAATCAGCATCCTTCACATGCGGAAAAATGTGTTTGGAATAATAGCAAGTACAGATGATGACACTGCCTTTATATTGTACAACAGACCAATTAAATTAAGCAGAATCACTTTTTAATATGTTTGGTTGACTGTGTTTTATTTTGGTAATGAACAGGCTGCAATGTCAAGTTAGCAATGCCAGAACTGATATGTTGGGTGGGCATGCAAGCTGCCAGTGCGATCACTTCAATTTTTTATATAAGAATAGATCAGTCAAAACAGAAAAACATGTTTTTTTTTTTTGTTTTTTTTTTTTGTGTATGTGCACATCCAAAATGACTGCAAAATACATGCCTTTGAAAAATAAAGAAAATAATATAGAATGTTAATTATGTCACGTTTGGTGTACGGGGGAAAAAGAGGTCAGGGTCCAAAATGCAGGAAAGGAAAATTTTAATTCAACAAAACACAAATAAACATAAACCAAAAGGCCAAACACGGCACAACACGACTAGAATCAAGATCAAAAATAAACCGAACAGAAACACACACGAAGACAATGCAGCCAGAATGAGTAGTGGGAAATGAGAGTTCTTATAGACCAGGTAATTGTGAACAGGTGAGAGCTTAGATGAGTGCTAATGACAAGACAGGTGTACAATCAGGGAAGTGCAGTGCAGGGAAACCAGCCACCTCAGGTGGCTGAGGGAAGCCCCACAGCCCAGATCATGACAAATTAAATTAATAGTGTACATGTTAAATGCATTTTATAAGTGACTCTGGAATAAATCACAGCATGTTTAATGATAAAAATAAGGCAGTAATAAATAATTGCCTGTGTTAACACAATAATTTTAACAGCACTTTTTTTTTTTTTTAATAATTTGACTAATATTCAGATCTTCTTTTTTAATCATTATTTTTCAAGACAAACAGTCATTGGCCAGTATCTCAGAAAAAAACATCCCATTGTCCAGGTGAGTACAATATTATTATTATTATTTTTTTTACACAATTGAATAATATTTCACAATATTGCGTTTTTTCTGGAAGTTTTAAGAAATCAGATTAATTTTCAACCTGAATGGCACATACTTAATGATTTATTAATTACTCACAGGGTACAACAGGGCTAGAAGCACACATTAAATGTATAATTGTGAATGTATGTGCTTTTCACTGCTCCCTAATTGTATGACTTCAAAGTTAGATCAGAGATGGCCAACCACATTCCTGAAACTCAAGGATCAAACAAATTTCAAAGTGCATCGTGTAACACTGATATTTGGGAAAGTGCTGCAGCAGGTTTTTATGCCATCTAGTGATTAAAGAAAATAAAATCAAATGTGCTTTTTACCCCAGCCAGCCTTTAGCCCCATTGTGCCTGATCCTGTACAAAACAAATGAAATTAATAAACATCTGTGCAAGATCACTTGAATGTCAGATGATTCTTAATTGTATCAACATCTAATAACTGCATTACTTTAAATTTGAACTGAAGGGTATTTGCTCTTGCATAAAATTAAAATGTAACCATTTAGATGTACTGTATTAATGATAGAGGCTATACAGTAGGAACTAAGTGAAACTAAATGTCATTGTATCTTTGATTACTCAGGTTTTTATTTTTATTTTTTTGTACTGATAATTTGATCCTTATCAGTTCACAGTTTTGATTCCAATAAGGTACAAAAAAGGTAAATCATTTAGATGTCACACATTAATTCTGTCTTTTCGAAAAACATTGCAGCTGAATAAAAATCAACAGCCTACAGAACAAAAATTAGCAGCATAGAGAGCACTTACACAAATAACTTGTGTCTTGCCTATGGTTTTGTCAAAAAATACCAATCCAAAAACCAGTCAGTATCTGGTGTGACCACCATTTGCCTCACGCAGTGCAACACATCTCCTTCGCATAGAGTTGATCAGGTTGTTGATTGTGGCCTGTGGAATGTTGGTCCACTTCTCCTCAATGGCTGTGTGAAGTTGCTGGACATTCGTCCTGGGCTGGTGTGGTTACACGTGGTCTGCGGTTGTAAGGCCGGTTGGATGTACTGCCAAATTCTCTGAAACGTCTTATGGAGACGGCTTACGGTAGAAAAATGAACATTCAATTCACGGGCAACAGCTCTGGTGGACATTCCTGCAGTCAGCATGCCAATTGCACGCTTCCTCAAAACTTGTGACATCTGTGACATTGTGCTGTGTGATAAAACTGCACATTTTAGAGTGGCCTTTTATTGTGGCCAGCCTAAGGCACACCTGTGCAATAATCATGCTGCCTAATCAGCATCTTGATATGCCACCCCTGTGAGGTGGATGGATTATAACACAGATTTAGACAGATTTGTAAACAATATTTGAGAGAAATAGGCCTTTTGTGTACATAGTGTAGATAATTTTGCTTTCACCAACCTAGGGACGGCAATTAATGTAGTGAATTTTGCTTACCTTATTATGCATCAAACAAATACATGTAAAATTTGTTATCAGCTGCAATCAGCTAAATAATACTTAATGCAAATTAGAAAATCATATACTGATAATGTATAACAATGCCAAGGTCTCTGGAAGTGATATTTATGTTCGCTGTGGTTGAGTGAGCAGTCCGGTGGTGGCGACGACTTCCACTGCGCTGGTGGCAGTACAGTGGGGAAAGGAGCAGGAATCCGTTTCGACAGCCTTGAAGATGAAGCGCTGTAGGATGCTGATCTCCTAGAGCACCAAAGGGTCCTAAGATCTGGAACATGCAGATGTGGCCCTGGAGTAGGTGCTGAAGGTCCTTTGCTTGGAATACGCAAGCAAAAGTACCCGAAGTGAAGGTTTGCTCACCGGAGCTTAATCTTGTTGCAAATGTTTGTGTGTCTTCTGCCTCTCTGGGCTAGAGACTCAGAACTAGGTCAATCTGCTTTGTCTCTCTAGAATGGAGACTCGTTCGCATCTGTTGTTGTCTCACTGGGCAAAGACTCTGAACGTAGATTATCTCTTTCCTCGGAGGCTGGAGGCTCAGAACGTGGTCGTATCTGTTGCTGCCTCAAAAGCTGGAGACTGGGACTTGGTCTCTACTGTTGTCTCACCCTTGCGGGTCACAGACTGAGAACTAAGTTTGATCTGCTATCGTCTCACCAGCGATAGCAAAAGGTGATCTGTTACAGTTTCTTTCAGTCCTTTCTTTTACAAGACTCAGAACTGTGTATCTGTTACTGTCTCTCTGAATAGGAGACTCAGAACGGAGGTGATCTGTTACAGTCTCTTCCCTTAACAGACTGAGACTCAGAACTAAGTTGTCTTTTGGAAGGGTACCTTTATCCCTTTCCGATGAGGAGGAGATTGCAATTTGGCGCTTCTCCATTTCTTTGCTGTGATTGGCTGGTTCCATCAGAGTGGGGGGACATGTGGTTGCCCACCCTTCTTTCTTCCTGTGGAATTTATTTGCATAGTCCAAACACAAAGTTAGAAAAGTGTCACTAATTTTTTACCGGTGCATTTTTCACTTCTCAAACCATAACCAGAATGCACTTGGCAATGTTACGAACACATTAAGTCCAAACATGATGGGAAAAGATTGAACTGTCATGCATGCATTCATTTGTCCATTAACAGCTGAGTTTGTGTAAGATGTTGCACTACACATAGCTGTGACCAAGAATACTTATTTCTCTGAATAAGTATAAGATGTGTGTGTTGTAGTGTGCATTAGTTTTAAGGTTTGAAAACATAGTTATGAATGGATTTGGATGGATCTTTTGTGATCTCTCTTTGTTTCACCCACTGCTGCTGCATCTGGAGGTCCTGAGAAATTTTTATGGTCGGTCACAGGCCAAAACTCTAGGAATCAGTCTCAAGGTTGGTGCAGGGCAGAAACTGCATTTTGACCAACAGGAAGTTCTGTCCTCCCAGACTTTGTACCAAAGGTCTTCTTCTTGCCCTCTAAGAGATGTCTGGCTGTTGTCCTGGCATCTGTAAACGGGACTCGTGAGAAGCGTGATAGATCCAGGTGCGAGCTGTATTAAACACAACGTAGTCAGACAGGCAGGGTCGATCTCCAAACAAACAGTGATATCCAGGGCAAAACAATAGCGTAATCCAGTAAAGCAGGCAGAAGGTCAAAATACCAAGAGAGCAGTCCAAAAGTAACAAATAAACAAGGCAATGGAACAAGGCAAATCTATGACTATGAGACAAAACAAAACCGTGGAAATCACAAAACAAGGCAATGAAACAGGGAAAATGCTTGGTAGAGTCTGCACAGGCAAAACAATACTTTGCAAGGTCCTGTTTGGCATGGCCCTCCTTATATGGCTGCCAAACAGGAAGTAACCATAGATGCAGGCTGAGGGAGCAGTAACAGGCAGTCCATGGGTAGGGGCTCCCTCTGCTGGCATGGCATTACAGCATCTTTACCTGACGGCGTTGGACAGTTTGCTTTTGTTAGTTCACCAAGATCCAATCAAAATGTAGAAAACCTCTGTCCACTATTGTGGTCAGGGAGGGGCCCCCTTGACATAAACTGGGCCCTGGAATGTGCTGCCCCACTACAAAAGAAAAAATTCAGCTCATGAAAAATGGGGGCAAAATCAAAAGTGTTGCGTTTATAATTTTGGTCAGTGTAAGAACAAATAAATTAGCAATAACACAAATAAATACAACTGAACAAAGATAAAAATGAAATAAACATTGCTTTTTAGATTTTCAGATCTATTTAGGTACAGAAAATAAAGACAAATGTAATCAAATGCAAAATAACACTGCTCAGTCTTCACTTAATATATATGTATGTATATATAAATGTGTATCCACTTTTGTTGCAATATTCTACCTATCAAGTTGATATAACAGGTGATACAATTTTAATTCATTTGACATTTGAACATTGCACAGGGCTGTAGTCATTTCTTTTCTATACTGTAATTATATATATATATATAAAAAACATACAAACAATTCTTTCTTTTTTCTTTAACCAGCAGTGGGAAAAGATCAGAAAAAGATAATTAGACTGTGCCAGTCTGCTGTTAATAACAATCAAAACATGCCAAGAGAAAACACAAGCAGCAAAACCATGGGAAAAGACCACAGCAATGGAAAGGGCTTAAATGTTGCACATAATATAAAGAAGAAATTGAGCACAAAAATAGAAGGTGGCAGCAATGAAAACCTACCCATGTTTAAACTCATCCTGGATGAAACATGGCAGAACAGCGATGGATTCTGCAGAAGAAACACTTTTGGGAAAAACATTACAAAAGAGAACAAGACCATTATGATGATTGGAGCCACAGGTGCAGGAAAAACCACTCTGATTAACAGCATGATCAACTACATTCTGGGAGTGCAGTGGAAAGACGACTTCCGGTTTGTGCTAATAGATGAAGGGAAGCAGAAATCTCAGGCTGAAAGTCAAACATCAGAGATCACAGCATATCAAATTAATCACATGGATGGTTTCCGGGTCCCATATTCTCTGACCATTGTGGACACACCAGGCTTCGGTGATACCAGAGGAATTTCACATGATCAGAAAATCACACAGCAGATTCATGAGTTCTTTTCTGCCCGTGGAGGGATCGACCGCATTGATGCTGTGTGTTTTGTAGTACAGGCTTCACTTGCCCGTCTAACACACACACAGAAATATGTCTTTGACTCCATTCTTTCCATATTTGGGAAGGACATTGCTCAAAACATCCTTGTGCTGGTCACCTTTGCAGATGGCAAAACACCCCCTGTTCTCGAGGCCATCAAAGTGTCTGAGGTGCCCTGTTCTACCAATGAGTCTGGACAGCCTCTTCACTTCAAGTTCAACAACTCTGCTCTGTTTGCTGCCAATTATAAATCTGCAGATGATGATGAGTCTGACTGTGAAAACTTTGACCAAATGTTCTGGAAGTTGGGTTTTTCCAGCATGAAGAAATTCTTCACATCCCTTAACACGATGAAAACCCAGAGCTTGTCTCTCACACAGGAGGTCTTAAAAGAGCGGCAGCAGCTAGAAGTGCATGTGCAGGGTCTCCAGCCCCAAATCAGTGCTGGTCTGACAAAACTGGATGAAATCAAGAAGACAAGAGCTGCTTTGGAGCAGCACAAGGCTGAAATGGATGCAAACAAGGATTTTGAATATGAATTAGAAGTAACTGTCCCAAAACAGATTGAAAACAACACCAGCTACTACTTAACCAACTGCCAAAAATGTTACTTCACATGTCATGACACATGTGTTTATGCAGATGACCGTGATAAATATAAGTGCATGGCTATGAAAGATGGAAAGTGTAAGGTCTGTCCTGGAAAGTGTGCCTGGGATGTGCACTTTAATCAACAATACAAATGGGATTATGTCCCAGAAAAGAGAAAGGAAACTTATCAGGAATTAAAAAAGCGCTATGAGGATGCGCATGGACAGGTCATGTCAAAAGAAAAGATCTTTGAAGAGCTTGAAAATGAGTTTCAGGCTGTCCAGGAAATTGTGGCTGAACTAATAGAGGGATCTCAAAAGTCCTTGGAGCGGCTGCAGGAAATTGCCCTCAAACCCAATCCTCTGTCCACCCCTGACTACATTGATCTGATGATTGAGTCTGAGAAACAAGAGGCTAAGCCTGGATTTCAAGATCGCATTCAGTCTTTAATGGAAGTCAGGAAGAAGGCAGAGATCATCAGTAAGGTTTCCACAGGAGGAGTGCTTCCAGATAATTGGAATGAGTACAAACCTGAAACAAGACAAAAAAAAGAATCATCTTATGATCCTAGGGTCCTGTTCTCAAGGCTTGTTAATTATGTTCAGGAAAAAAAAAAAATATATATATAGCACATTTAAATCAAATGCAGTTGATTAAACTTCCTGGCATCATTAATATAACAACGCAATTATATAAGACAAAAATCAAAATTAAATCCTGTTCACTCTAATCAATTCTAAAAGCTCTACTAAAAAGATACAATTTCAATCTAGACTTAAAAGCATCCACAGATGGGGAGGATTTTAGGGGAGACACTGCAGGCAAATAGGCTGTTTTTTTCATGCACCGGTCAAATTTGAGATTTTTGGGCTTTTTGGTTTTTCATAAAGTGTTTTTTTTTTTTTATAGCATATATCTGTTTGTGTCAATAGATTTAAATTACAATACATATTTTTAAAGGCCGTTTTCCCAAAATGAGCTTTTTCTCCTTCACTGAGCTATAAATCTCCACTTCAGTAACACTTACACACACATTTTTACATTTACATTCTTATTAATGTCTATATCCTGAAGGTTTTTACAGAGGAATTTGTTTATATATAATTTTCTTGATTATATACAAAATTTTATTTCCCCCAAAATTGTGAAAAATATATTATTTTCTAAGTGAAATCCCCTCTGTAAAAATATTTGACGCTAATATGTCAAAAATAAATAAATAAATAAATAAATAAAACAAGAATTTTGAAACTCACTAGGAGTGACAAAACAAGGAGTGAGAGCCATTTGGATCTATTGTAGTATATAACTGGGTGTTGTCTGCATATAGATGGTACATAATGTAAACATAAACATAAACATACATAAAAAATTGAGTCCAAAGGGCCCATCCATAATGAAAATAAATAAGTATAGACCTGTGTTGCACACCACTATGTAATTTAGCTAATGTACAACACAATTCTCCGATGCAAACTGAAAATGATCTATCCTTTATCCTTGATTTAAGACATACCCTTAATACCAGCATCTTCCAAACAATGCAATAAAATTACATAATCAACAGTAGTGTTGGGTTCAAGTCCGAGTCGAGTCCGAGTCTTTAACCAATCGAGTCCAAGTCCCAAAGGGCCGAGTCCTAATCGAGTCCAAGTCCAAGGAAACACAACTGTTTGTCAGTATCTTAACATTGTTTTAATCCAGGGGTGCCCAAACTCGGTCCTGGAGGGAGGTGTCCTACAGATTTTAGCTCCAGCCCCAATTAGACACATCTGAACCAGCTAATCAAGCTCTTACTTGACATAGAAACCCCCTGGCAGGTGTATTGAGGCAAGTTGGAGCTAAACCAAGGACCAGGACCAAGTTTGGGCACTCCTGTTTTTAACCTTTACAACTAGAAAAACACAATGTCAGTTGAAATGTGAGAAAAGCAAACCTCTAGTGGATGTTGTCATTTTGATTTCACAACATCTCATAATTGGTGTCCATGCTCTGCTTAGCAAACTTAAAGTCATGTAACAGAAGTTATGGCTGACCTAATGTGACTAATTTCAGACTGAAACAGGTTTTAGAATGTGATAAATTATAGGGCGGGGCTTGACTTTATTCACTGAAAAGAGTGTCTTGGTGAATGGGACATTAAGAGTGGAAAATGTCTGATTTTTTTTTTTTTTTTTTTGTTTGGTTTTATATGGCTTTTTGAAAATGAGGTTGTGAGGGATAAACCTAGTCTTTACAATGGTACACACTGTGTATGAAAGCCCTACATATACTTTCCACAAGTCACAGTAAATTGATAACGGGCCATTGATTTATCAGAAAACCATGCACACCCAAGGTGGTTTTGGACCCATAAAAACTATTGCCACCATGTTTAAATAATTAATAATAATTACAGCAAAAACTAATCAACTACTGCAAGAAAACATTATCAAGCTTACTGAAGACAAGTAAACACTCAAAATATTACTTAGAAGCAAAAAGATAAATAAATATATTAATCAAAAATACAAATCAAATGATATTAAATATATATATATATATAGAGAGAGAGAGAGAGAGAGAGAGAGAGAGAGAGAGAATCTTTTTAAAAATATAATTTGTAGTCTTTTAAATTTTTTGTTTATCTAAAAGCTACTAGAAATAGACTACTACAGACATTTCATGAAGTAGTAAGTGTTAAAATTAAACAAGATCTTTACTGTATACAATAAAGATGATTCATATTAAAGTTAATAAGTGATTCAGTCAAGAAAGTGAGTGGTTTTCTCTTTTTCTTTTGTTGTTTAATTAATTTATGACGTGGTCGGTAACTGCAGGTTTATGCTGCTGTCGCTTTAAGATCTGACGCACATATCATACATTTTGACGCATCAGTATTTCTCCCAGCTATTCAGGTTTACTTAAGACAATTGCATTTACATGAATAGTCTTCAAGACGAGCATGTGTGTAGCAATAACAAAACCTATTAAAAGCGAAAGAGAACTCTGTATTCGCACACTGAGAGGCGCGTTCTGTGAGCCGCTTTGAGTGTGTGCGCACATAAACCCGTCAACTTTCAAGTAGCTACTGGACAAGACTTAAAAACACATGCAAATACTGAATATCACTTTCGTGATAATACATCGAGTCAGTGACATTTCCGTCAACTGTCTCTGGACTCGGATAGACTCAAAATATTTTCCGAGTCCGAAAGGCTCGAGTCCGAGTAAAAATGCATCCGAGTCCGTGACAAGTCCGAGTTGCCTAAAAATTGCACTCGAGAGCGAGTACGAGTCCGAGTACCCCAACTCTAATCAACAGTATCAAATGCAGCTGGGAGATCGAGCTAAATTGGGATAACTAGATTTCCAGAATCAGAATTGCCCTTGTGCGAATAAGAAAACTGTAATAAGAAAACCACTAAATGAATTATCCGATTTACCTCTGAGCAGTTGTTATTGGAGTAATCTGTGACTTAAGATTATCAGATTTATTATATATATATATATATATATATATATATGTATTAGCCCTTCTTCAAATTTGCCTAGCAATATGGATTTCACTATTTATCCATGGCTGTGACTGAGTTTTTGATACCCTGTATTTTAAGAGTGCAATCTCATCTAAAATGTCTGTAAAAAAAAAACAAAAAAAATTTAAAACTGCTTATCTATAATCTATAATTGATCTATAATATATATAATCTTATCTATAACTACACTGAACAACTTTTGATTTTGTTGTCAAATGTTCTGCATGTATTTGCAGAACAAGTGTTGTTACACAAAAAATAAAATAAATAAAAAATAAATTAAATAAATGAATTTAATTAAATGTAAAAAAAAAAACAAAAAAAAAACATGCATGTGCACAAGTGTGTAGTAATTCTTTCCAAAGTGACATTGTCAGCTACTGTCCTGGCTGCATAATAGATTATACAGCATTTTCAGTCATTTTTGTGGATTTGTGTAAACAAGGATCATTTTGACAGCATTGCCGTCTGTTTTTAGTACATCATTGTCATGTAAAAGCACCCTAAAAAGCTAAAACTAATTTCTGTTATACTAAATGAACTAAATATATTATGCATCACAAATTATCAGATTGTTTCAAAATGCTGTTTTGGGATGATGCAGTTTTACTTTCACTGAAACTAAATATTCTGCATGGACAAATAAAACTTGAAAGTAACATTAACCAAATCTAAACCTTTTGCATTGCCAATAAATATATTTTAATCATGACAACTCTCAAAATAGTTTAGCATGTTAATGGATGTTATTAAAAGATCACTGATCACAAGATCACAGGCTGATTCTGAGAAATTCTGATGTGAAGATGAGGAAGAGTTTGAAGGAGCTCTAAGTTTGTGTCAGGCTGCGGCCTCGTCTTTCCAATCGTCAAAGACGTTCTGCATCAAACTGGTCGTCTCTCAGTGTAATTTAAGATCAACTGAAGCCTCAACTGCATCAGGACTCTTTCAACAGGCAAGAAGTGCAAGTATCATCTACTACTTTGATGATGATTTGAAATTATGTTTCTTTTGATCTGCTGGTTTGTCAAATGCTGCCAAATTTCTCGCTTCTATTGTTTACTCTGCTTCAGCTTTAACCTTTAGAAACGCAGTTAATAAAGTCTTGTTTGTATCACACTTGAGGTTCATTATTATTTTGCTCATAATCATGCTGATCACAGCTACTGAAAGTGTTGGATGAGTATTATTATCTGTGGCCAAAAGAGTATGGATAATTCAAAAGGAAATTTAATCTTATTCGTAATGAAGTATCTATTTGAAATCAGCCAAACTTTATTCCAGGCAATATCAGAAACAAAAACATTTGAAACTGACACAAATTCAATCAAAACATAATCAAGACATAGAACTAGTATATATGTACAGTTTTATTTATTTTTATTTTTATTTCTTTGTTAAGTAAATTTCTTCATAAATATAAGATTGCATTATTTTTGCTCTGCATTACAGATCAAAAACAGGGTCTGTATTCACAAAACATCTTATCACTAATAGCAGTAAATGTTTTTAGTTAAGAGTTTTCTCTCAAAACCTATTCACAAAGCTGTTGAGTTGAAGTTTTAAAAATAAAAATGTTGCCACATTCAAAAAAAGATTTTAATATGCAGGCAAAGTGTCACTAAATAAACAAGTATATGTTCAGCTAATTAAAAGAAAACTAAACTGGACGCAAGAACAACTGTTACTTCTTGCCTAAATTGTTCATGAAAACAAGGATATAATCAAGGGAAAATTTGCAGTTGGGATAACCTCCAAAACAAAAACAAACAAACAAAAAAAAACAAACAAAAAAAGATGCAAATAAATGCAGAGTATTTCTATAATGGTTACATTCTGAGGCAGATTGCTGGCAACAGCCATGTTAGTATAGTTTGTGGTTTGGTCTAAGTGACTCTGAGTCCTCTTTAGTACTCCTAATGTTTTACAGATTTAGGAGCTAGTATTAGTGCTAAAACACTTACTAAATTTAATACTAAATTTAGGACTGACATGCTCATTATTTTTACGATTTTTTGTTTTACCTTTTTTTGCTGTTATTTTTGTATACTGTCCAATGCTTTATATTTTTCATTTGTATATCAATATGACATGTATAAGGCAAAACTGTATTTGCATACAAAGTCAATAAAGTTTTTTTTTTTCTTTAAAATAGATTTGTTAGATTAAAAACTTTTGTTTGAGTTAACCTGTCAAGTAGCACTGTCTTTCACTGGTCTCTAAACATCCTTTTTAAATGTATTTATTTAGTTAGTTAGTTAATGCTGATTATTGTTTATTTTTCTCTAAACATTCAGAATATTTCTTGAGAGTTTTTCAGGGTTGTTTTCTCTGAGGACAGAATAGGGGCAGTGGGTCCTCAAAATACAGATTAAATTGTGAAAAAAGCAACATGAGAAGTGAAAAATGAATATTTTTTATAAACCTAACATAGAGGTTGTGCTGGACTTCAACATTGTCCGTCAAATTCCATCATAATCTATTATTACCCGTCAATTTAATTTTCATATTTTATTTAGAATAACACATTTAATTGCTTTTATTGTTGTTCACTTTTTAGTCTTTTAACCATGAACCTATGGGACAACAGCGGAGTGTGTAAAAAATATGTTAGGGCTGGGTTAAAAAAAAAACCCAAAGATTTCTCAGTTGTAATAGATTCTCATTTTAATGAACCAATATTGATTCTTAAATCACAATGGTCTATGCTGTTTTGAGTTGATGAATAGACGCTACATAGGTCGTCTACCTTCCAATAAATAGCAATAGGCTATTGATGAATCTGAGTTTGGCTTTATTAAAAATAGGCACATATATTGATTGTAGAAATGCTTGACTATTCTGATTCCTCTGCAGAGGAAAGTTTTCTCTTTCGACACAGCAGAGTACGCTTTATTTTTTTAATAAATCAATGCGGTTGTTATTCCTTAAAGGGGTCATCGGATGCTAAGTTCACTTTTTCATGTTGTTTGAACATTAATGTGTGCTGGCAGTGTATGTACAAATCTACCCTATAATGATAAAAATCCATGCAGTGGTTTTTCATTAATCTGTAAAAATAATATCCCCCTTTTTCAAATCGAGCCATTCTCAGATGCCTGTCGGTGTTGCGTCACTCCCACAGATGCCGCTTCCACAATAGTTGATTGACATGAGCTCTTACCTCAGACCAGCTGTCACAGTCCAGTAACTTTCCTTTTTTTGATGCCAGAGCAGTGATGTAAATTAGACAACAATATCTCCGATTGAGTGATTGAGGTGTTGTGTTGCTGGATGTAATAATGAACATAGTGGTCGTCATTTACTCCCGACATCTGAGCCGCTGAAGATGCAGTGGATTATGTTTGTTTGTGAAGGGAATGCACCTCCCGATCTACATATATCCGTCTATGTTTGCACAAATCATTCATGATCCAGCTTCACTTACAGCAGAAGTGAGGATAAGCATTTTTTTTATGAATCTTTGCGATCGCCTTTGCTTATAATGTGGTAGTTAGGAAGTTTAGCGGCTAAACGAAAAAAGTATCTCTTTCCACAGAGAGAAGAGAGGGGTGGGCTGAGCATTTGCATTTAAAGGAACAACCCCTTAGAACGAGATGATTTTTGCAGAGCTGATTTTGGCAAGGTAAAAGGGTGTTGTTTTACAAAACCATTGAGAATTTTTAACCAAAGTATATTAGAGACTTTTCATTAAGACCCTAAAGAACCATATCAACTTGTGGAAAATAAGCATCTGATGACCCCTTTAACATTAATCATTGTAGGGCAATGGGAAGCTCGAATCATTTAATACATTGTTTTCGTTATGCTGTATTCAGATTACGTGATATTCTTTTTCATAATTTTCATAATGTCATTCATGACTTTCTTAACTGATCAATTCCTTTCTTCATGTCAATAATGAATTTATCAGCTTTTATCTTAAACTCTTTTATTTATTTGTTTAGGTCTAGGTTTCTGCAGGCCTGTCATTGCTTTCTTGCACCTAACTTTGGAGAATATCTTGGAGAGCATTAAGAGCAGATCTAATCTCATCCAAAGTTTCTGATAGTTTTACACTGAAATCCAATGTTTTAGACATCCGGTGTCCTACTTTTCTGTTGTCATCTCCCTGGAACAGCTGCATTTTCTCAAAGTAGGAGAACGGTTTGGCCGTGGCGAGGCGTTGAAATTATGGCGAGAAATGAGAAACAGGAAATGGCTAATAACTACTGCACACATTGTCTGATTCGGATGAAACTTCAGAGGTTTGTTCGTTGTATGATGCCGATCACATAGATGTGACTATTAGGAGTCAAAGTTATAGCGCCACCAACTGGCAACAGGAAGTGTGTCTCTTTTAAAAGTGCTTTGATATCGAATGGTTATTTTTACCCGATTTGCTTCAAACTTCATCAGAAAAATGTCAAAACACGGCCGATGAGAATCCGTAAAGGGGTCGTTGATACATTAAATTTTGTTGTCATGGCAACGTGTCAAACTTTAACATTTGTTTCCTGTGTTATTGGGGCACTTAATAAGCTTAGATTTTCATGAAATTTAACACACACATCGGTATTAATGATAGTTAGACACTGGCAAAGTGTGTCTATAAGTGTGTCTATAGCGCCACCTTTTGTCAAATGTTGGGGGGTTAGTTTTAGCTACAGACACCAAACTCGGTATGTATATTGGTCTCATCAAGCCGGTCAACTTTCTAATTTACATCCATTAGCTGCGACCAACAGTAAGTCTGCTATTTTGATTTGAATGTGGATTTTTGGAAAAATCAGGCTATAAACAAATTCATACTCCTCCAAGCAGGAATAAGTAGTTCACACCAAACTTTGTAAACATGATGCCAACATACTGAAGATGTTAAATTGTGAGCAGATTTGGGATATCTTGAACGGTTGATTTATAGTGATTTTTTGAAATTAGCAGAAAAAACATAACCGTAATATTAAAATGCAGCATCCAAACACTTTAAAAAAAAAATCATACATAGAACTAATCATTCTGAGAAATAAATGCTTAGTTCCATCGATATAAAATAATCAACAAAAAATAGAAAATTAAAAAACTATTAAACATCTGCTCTCACTCTAACTCTCTCACTCTAACTCTGTGTCGGGGGATGGGCTTAAGTCTGTGTATGTGTGTGTGTAAGTGTGACTGAGGTAGTTGAGTGGCTGTGTGTGTGTGACTGAGAGAGAGAGAGAGAGAGAGAGAGAGAGCATTTAAAATGCATTATCCTAACTCTTCACAACTTTTTACATATGAAAAACAAGTCATTCTAAGGAAATGTTTATCATGTTTTCAGAGGCTGCAAAAACATTTGAAATATCACACTTGTAAACTAGCTGATGAAGACTGTAATACCAAGAATGAACACAAGATGACCTCATAGGATAAGGAATCTTTTCAACTCTAATCCCATCTCATTCTCATTGTGTCAGAATGACTTAAAAGCATTTTGATTTTAACCCTTTCATTGCTGTGACGCTTCAATCCAAACTGGTACAGGGATACTGTTTATGCTTGTGCCCGCTGTGCACCGTTTTTCTGATGGCACCAGGGTTGCAGATGCACTGGCGGCGAGGGCCCGTCATCGCTGCTTGCAGCTATATTTATTCTTCTTTTTTTTCAAGGTTTTGGGGGGTTTTGGGGCCCTTAATATGGTCAAAAACTCTTAAAAATTGGCACACACCTTGGAATCTGCGGCCATTAGGGCCGGACAGAGACTGGTACACGGGCGTGGCAAGGGGACTCTACAGCGCCCCCTGGAATTTGAAGGGTCATATATCACACATACTTGCACTTACCAAATGAAACTCAGTAGACATATAGAACTCATCAATCTGAACAACTTTCGCTCTCTATGGCAATAGCTAATCCCAACAGGAAGTTGGTTATTCTGGGTTTTGTCAAAAACGCATGCTCTGGAATTTGATATACTAGTCCTAGGTTTTTTACCCAATTGCCACCAAACTCGGTCAACCTGATCTCAAGACATTGGGGATGAAAAATTGTGAGGGGATTTTTGATATCTCGAACGGTTTGGCCGTGGCGAGGCGTTGAATTTATGGCGAGAAATGAGAAACAGGAAATGGCTAATAACTACTGCACACATTGTCTGATTCGGATGAAACTTCAGTGGTTTGTTCGTTGTATGATGCCGATCACATAGATGTGACTATTAGGAGTCAAAGTTATAGCGCCACCAACTGGCAACAGGAAGTGTGTCTCTTTTAAAAATGCTTTGATATCACATGGTTATTTTTACCCGATTTGCTTCAAACTTCATCAGAATAATGTCAAAACATGGCTGATCAGAATCTGTAAAGGGGTCATTGATGCATTAAATGCTGTTGCCATGGCAACGTGTCAAACTTTAACATTTGTTTCCTGTGATTTTGGGGCACTTAATAAGCTTAGATTTTCATGAAACTCAACACACACATAAGGATTAATGATAATTAGACACTGGCAAAGGCTCATAAATGGGCGTGGAGGGAGGCGCTCTATAGCGCCACCTTTTGTCAAAAGTTGGGGGGTTAGTTTGAGCTACAGACACCAAACTCGGTATGTATATTGTTCTCATCAAGCCAGACAACTTTCTATTTTACACCCATTAGCTGCGACCAACAGGAAGTCTGCTATTTTAATTTGAATGTGGATTTTTGGAAAAATATAGCTGTGAATGAATGAATACTACTCCTACAAAAACCAATGAATTTACACCAAACTTTGTCAACATGATGCCAACATACTGAAGATGTTAAATTGTGAGCAGATTTGGGATATCTTGAACGGTTGATTTATGGTGATTTATTAAAATAGCAGTAAAAAACATAACCGTAATTTTAAAATGCAGCATCCAAACACTTCAAAACTTTTTACATACATAGAACTAGTCATTCTGAGAAATAAATGCTTACTTCCATCGATATAAAATAGTCTACAAAAAAATAGAAAATTAAAAAACTATTCAACATCTGATCTCACTCTAACTCTCTCACTCTAACTCTGTGTCGGGGGATGGGCTTAAGTCTGTGTATGTGTGTGTGTAAGTGTGACTGAGGTAGTTGAGTGGCTGTGTGTGTGTGACAGAGAGAGAGAGAGAGAGAGAGTGCATTTAAAATGCATTATCCTAACTCTTCACAACTTTTTTACATATGAAAAACAAGTCATTCTTAGGAAATATGTTTATCATGTTTTCAGAGACTGCAGAAACATTTAAAATATCACACCTGCAATCTAGCAGATGAAGACTGTAATACCAAGGATGAACACAAGATGACCTCATAGGATAAGGAATCTTTTTCAGCTCATTCTCAGTGTACCAGAATGACTTACAAGCACTTTGCTTTTAACCCTTTCATTGCTGTGACCCTTCAATCCAAACGGGTACAGGGTTGCTGTCAATGCATGTGCCCGCTGGGCACCGATTTTCTGATGGCACCAGGGTTGCGGATGCGCTGGTGGCGAGGGCCCGTCATCACTGCTTGCAGCTATATTTGGCTTTGTTTTCCGATAGTGTTGGGTCTCACAATATTTCCTCAGTAAGTTTACAAATCTTTTTTATCATGTCAATAATAGGGCTGATTTTTTTAATGAAATTCCTTTTGAAGTTCAGTTTCAATGATTTTTTTAAAGTCATTCTCCTTGTATTTTTTCTGGAATTCCATGATAGCAGCAATACCTAAAGCAGTTATATTTCCAAGTGCCAATCCAGCAAAGATAGAAGATGCATAAAGAAGCAATCCTGTAATTGTGGCTGCTGATCCTGCTACTGCTGCTGCTGTAAAGAGTCTAGTAGTATGTCTGTAATCTTTTTCAAACACCTCAACATGAGCACTGATTTTCTCTATATGGTGCCGGCATTCTGGATAAGTTTTCATATGTAGTATATTCAAATTGTCTTCCAAATTAATGATGCCATATCATGATTTGGTTCGATACATGATACTGATGTGACAATGTACAGGATACTTTAGAAAAACATAAATTAAAGGGTCATTTTTTGGAAAAAAAAATCCTAGATTGTTTGACAAATATATATATGTGTGTGTGTATGTATATATGTATATATATATATATATATATATATATATATATATGAGTTCAGATGCAAAAGCCTCTAAATCCATCTGACGTATTTCTTTAAAATTAGCATTTCTTTCTGGCTACTTTGTATAGGAGAAGGATCTGACGATCCTCAAATGAAAACTGTGTGTGTTTTGCCTCAGAGCAACCATACATTTGTGTTGTGTTTTGCTTTCTTTTTATATATTCTTCATTTATTCTTTATTTATTTGTTCATTTATAATCATTAATCATTTGATTATTTTATTATTCCATTTAATCATTCTAACTGTCACCGGAGCAGTCTCTGTGGCTCCCTCTGACCGCCGTCAGCGGGAACCCTCACCTGAGTTCTAACTCACTACGTTTCCCACAATTCCATACCTGGGGTCCGCCACTTCCGGTTCCGGGTCCCTCCTAGCGCTTCCTCTCTGTCGGCCATTTTAGGCCGCCGGTCGGACACGCTCACCGCGAAGTTTGGTTAGTTCGACTATCATCCTGAGCGTTTTCATTCCTGGTGTTTTTCTGTTGCCGATTGGACTGGTTTTCTCGTGTTTTGATTCTCTGCTGCCTGCCCCGACCTACCTGCCTGGATTATCGTTTACGTTGTGGATTATCTCCGTTGTACTGTTTGCTGGTGTTGACACTCTGCCTGTTTGACTACGAGTTTGCAATAAATGTCGCATATGGATCCCACGCCTCCCGATCAGTCACTGACCGCACCACACTAATCATTTATATATTCATTTTATTGATTCATTAATTGATTAGTAATTCATATTATATTATAGTTGTTTTTTATATATTTTTTTCCATTGTTGTTTAGTCTTACGACTGTGTAGCTTCAAGGGCTGTTTGTCTTCATGAATAAGAGATACAAGGGAATGTTTATGGAAACTCAAGGTTTATGGGATGTTGTTGTGAATCAGTTTGGTATAACAATACTGCCCTACAAAGGCAAAAGACCTTAACTCGCTAGAGTGTGAAAATGAGAAAAATGACTTTAAAGTTTGAAATTTGGCAATTAGATGTTTTAGCAATGAAAATTATCTACATTAAAAAAAATTGTGAGCTCAAACTTGATTTTTACCCCTATTTCAAAGTTAGCGTACTCTGCCTTTGCATGTCTCTGCAAAAAGTGAGAAGTCAAACCAAAGCAAAATGCGGTAACTTCCTCTGTGTACCACTAGAGGGAGCCTGAGTACCACTACCGGTACTCATACCACAGTTTGCTATGCTCAGTAACGTAAGAGAACGCTAGACATAGCATAATAGTTTTTATATTTATATTGTTCGTAAAGGCAAAACACTATGTAACTCCCTGTCAGCATTGTAACTTTATACTGATGCGTGGCTAAACAAAGGCAGAACGCCCTAACTCAATTTGAGTGTTCCAAACAAAGTCAAATAGGGGTAACTGGTGATATAAGGTGCTCTGCCTTGGTTTCTCCAGGGGTTTTTGAAGTTACTGTTAAGACAATTCATTATTTTCTCAGAAAAACAACTAAATTGACTCAAGATACGTATACACATGATAAAGGATGTCTTGAATGTCCCAAAAATATCAATAACTCATTTTTGACCAGTTAAGGTCTTTTGCCTTTGTAGGGCAGCATACTTGTTGAATTTGTGTTCTCCAGACGAAGTCTGAGCATTGAGACTTACACAACTAAGACTATTCAATATACTCTGCTCCTTTTATCATCATTACTTCGTCTCCTGCTTCTGCTCTTTTCTGGTTTCCATCGGCCAACTTCATAACTGACAGAAACCTGCTTGTTAGTGGGGTTGGGGTAACTACAGCTTGCTGACTAGTTGTCCTGTTACTGAAAGACTGATATTTTCTGAAAGGATCTGGTGTCCGGGGGCTGGATCCTAATTGTCTGGCGTGGGGACCTGATCTAACATAGGTTCCTATGTAAGTACTGGTACTTCTGATTGGGCTGAGGCTGGAATTTAGTGAGTCTGAAGTAAAAGTATTTGATGGACGTATACTATGTATACTATGTGTCAGGAGCATTCACTCAGTATCATTATCATTTTTAACCAAGAAGGCTTTTAGCTGGTTTTGCATCTGAACTCTTCATATATATATATATTAAATACCTCTTTTGTGCAGAAGTACTTCCTTCCACCACAGGTTCAAATCTCAGATTGACAGTATAATAGCAGAGCCCAAGCCTCCATTACTAATTCCAAAATGTCACTTTAGAACTAGTAACAAAGAAACGTTGAGTTGTTTCATTGAAAGCTTATTGTATTACTGTATTAACCCTTTCACACGTGAGTTTAAAATATTTTAGCTGAGCCCCCAGAGTGAGTTTTTTTAGGTGACCGTTATTTAGAACTTATAGCCAATTAAGCTAGCGACTTGCTAGTCATGGTAAAATCATGCTAGCGACTTGCTAATCATGCTAAAGTCATGCTAATGATTTGCTAGTCATCCTAAAATCATGCTAGCGACATGCTAATCATGCTAGAAACATGCTAGCAACATGTTAATCATGCTAGAAACATGCTAGCAACACTTATGTTAAACATGCTTAGTGACATGCTGGTGCAACTATGCTAGAAACATCATGACAAAAACATGTTAAGTGACATGCTGGTCAGAAACATGCTAGCCATGTAGGACATTCTTACACATCTCATGCTAACATGTTACCGCATCTTGTCATGCTAGAAACATGTTAACTTAACTTCTGTCATAGAAACAGGTTAGCTTTGTAATAATGCGGAAAAATGCTAGCATCCTTGCTAATAATCATAGAAACATGCATCATGCTTGTCATGCATAGTATCATGCTAGCTTGGACGCTAATCATTATCTTAGAAACATAGAACTTCTTCTAATCATGTTAGAAACGTGCTTGCAACATGCTAATAATGGTAGAAACGTGCTAGCAACATGTTAATCATACTAGAAACATGCTAGCAACTTTGCTAATCATGCTAGAAACATGCTAACGACATGCTAATCATGCTAGAAACATGCTAGCAACATGCTAATCATGTTAGAAACATGCTAGCAATATGCTATCAACTTGCTAATCATGCTAGAAACAGACTAGCCACATGCTAGTAACTAGGTAATAATGTTAGAATTATCTATCTATCTATCTGTCGATTGCTAATCTGACCAATACTATCTATCTATCTATCTATCTATCTATCTATCTATATCTATCTGACAGACTACATTCAAACTTTAAAACTTTAAAAATATTTCAGACTGAAAACCATCCAAACCTAAAACTTCTTAAACTTCTTAAAGTATTTAAACTTTTCAAACTTCTTAACTTTTCAAACTTTTTAAACTTTTTAAAACTTTCTGGTCCGGCTTTCTCAAGCCAACTTAAAGTTTGTCTTGACGAACTTTTTTATCTAGTTTATATTACACTTTTTACACATTTAACCCAACCCCTGCCCCTAAACCTAACCATTTGTCAACAAAACACAAGATATAACAGGCAATTACAACTATATTCATAATTTATTCAAAAAGTTTTAATATTCCAAGGGTTCCAAAGCAAAACGATTGATCTGTGAGAAGACTAGATGTGATCGCTGTCTCCGTCCGTCATTCTGTGTGCTGCACTGTAGTCTGTCTGTGCGTGAATTTAAAAAATGCTGCCAGAAGAAGCAAGCATTGGTTGTGAAATGCTGTTGGCTCTTGGCTGTCTCGTGACTGTTTGTGTCATGCTAATGCTCGAGTGTATCTTCTTGAATGAGATAACGGAGCGGGATCATTTTCAGCGATTAAAACCTTCTGTTATTTGCATAATGATATTGTGTGGCTTCAGAAGACTCGGAATGCAACAGGACTTGTTTGTAATGCTTTTATACTGCTTGTTTATGGTCAGTTTTTGCAATTAATACCTGTGACTGTACTTATATTTGCCTGTTGCATGTTTTATATTGTTCAGAAGTTGGTAGGTTTAGGGTGGGGGTGGGGTTAGATGCTCCAATATATGTTTATATAAAATAATTTCTATTTTTACAAATGCATGCAAACCATTAAATTAAGACAAACAACCGAAAACAATGGAGGACCCTACGCGTCGAAAAATGACACTGAAGGGGTACCAAAAGTGTCAAAAGTTGGCGTCAAAAGTGATGCCAAGGGGTCCTGAGCAATCGTCAGTTGTGACGACTTAATACAGTAATACAATAAGCTTTCAATGAAACAACTCAATGTTTCTTTGTTACTAGTTCTAAAGTGACATTTTGGAATTAGTAATGGAGGCTTGGGCTCTGCTATTATACTGTCAATCTGAGATTTGAACCTGTGGTGGAAGGAAGTACTTCTGCACAAAAGAGGTATTATATATATATATATATATATATATATATATATATATGAAGAGTTCAGATGCAAAACCAGCTAAAAGCCATCTCGGTTAAAAATGAGATAATGATACTGAGTGAATGCTAAATAAAAATAACTCACTAACCGTGTTTATTTTACAGTATAAAAGTTTTACTACTGACTGTTAAAAACAGTTTTTTTTTTTTTCACCATCTAATGGCGGAACAATGTAGCTAAAATCACCATCACGAACACAAACACCATTTTTCAATACTAAACACTGTTAAAATACGACTATTTATATAAAATACAGTATTAAATACTGCTATTTTTTGTATTGAATAATAATATTAATAAAGGTCTATCTGACTTCAAAACCTCTTCAGAGCAATTTATTTTAGGCAAGGAAAATTCTACAACAATGGCAAGTTGGGTGGCCAGTGTGCGGTTGAAACGCTCAACCAGTCCATCACTTTGAGGGTGGATGGGGGTGGTTCTTGTCTTCTTCACCCCCAACCGCTGGCACACCTCGCTGAACAACCGACTCTCAAAGTTCCACCCCTGGTCACTATGAAGTTCGTCCGTCACCCCAAACCGGATGAACATGGGTGCCCCATGAACCCAACGGAGGACCTCCGACCACAGAGCGTGGGGAACCAGGAGATGCAGACAGTGGATTCCCTCGACACTCGTCAGCATTAGCATGCTGCCGCCCTGGTCGTTGCTGAACCTCAAAGTCGTACTTTTGGAGGATCTCCAGCCACCATGCCCTCTGGTTCCCGGAAGTTTAACCCTTTAGGCGCCAGGGTTTTTTTTGAAAAATGCTGAATTTTGACATTAAGATTTCAAAAGCTTGTGGCTTGAAAGGGCTTAAAGATAGAGCTCTACTGTAAATTACACAAATGTTGGGCATGACCAAAAGTTTATGTGGGGTGTAAATATACTAATCTAATTTGCATATTATGACGTCATGATGGGCGGCCATCTTGAATTTCACAATATTTAGGAAATAGTAGATATTGAATTGATGTTTGAACTTATTTGCATGTTTTTTTTTTTGTTGTTGTTGTTTTTTTTTGTCTTTTTATCCTCATTCCAAATTATCAGAAAATAGGAAACCAACAATAACACAGGAGAAAGCACAAAATTATTACTATATTACTATACTAGTAGTAAAACGTATGTGAACAGTAGCCTACTTTTTGATCAGGTCATCAGTAATATTCAGGAAATAATAGATATTGAATGGATGTTTGAACTTATTTGCATGTGATTTTTTTTGGTCTTTTTATCCTCTTTCCAAATGATCAGAAAAGAGGAAACCATTTGAACTTATTTGCATGTGTTTTTTTTTTGTCTTTTTGTCCTCATTCCAAGTGATCAGAAAAGAGGAAACCAACAATAAAACAGGAGAAAGTACTACATTATTACTATATTACTATAATATACAGTAGTAAAACGCATGATCCAGATCACCCCGCTGCCTCTACCACGTCTCCCGGCTCTCGCACGCACAGCGCGGCCACTCCCACCTCTGTGGAGCGCTGCATCCAGCGCCGCTGAATCCAGAGAGCTGCTGCTACTTCCAGCCCCACGTTCACCCCTTGCCACCCCCTTCCCCGTTAGGCAAAGTGTCGAAATGATTGCTTTTTTTGTGCTTCATGAACACTTTCGCTTTGACGGCAGCACCATTGCGCTGTAAAGATGTACCGGGAGATGCGCGATCATTAGACGACCGATCGTCATTTCCAAAAGACAAATATTCCCCTTCAGAGTCAGAATCGGCGAATAACATGTGCAACACATCCTTACAGTACAACTTTTTACTTTTTATTTGGCGATTTTCTCTCACAAATCTCACAATTCACTCGCACGCTATGAACTGAACTGCTTCCGCATCAAAGATACGATAGCTCACTTGCTTTGCTATTTCCTCAAATACTTTGAATAGGAACATGACGTAAATTTGGTCTAGAATCAAAGTACTACATGTCTGCCATCTAGTGGTAGGGAATACAAATGAGATATTACACCATATTAGAAACTACAGTCTGTTTTAATGAGTATGACGTCTTGTCGCAATTTTGCGACTTTGGCGCTTAGAGGGTTAACATTCAGGTAACACTAGCGTGATCAGTCCGAAGTGTGAACCTGGTGCCCAGGAGGTAGGGCCTGAAGTGACGGACTGCCAGGACCACCGCTAGCAACTCCCGCCGGGTTGGTTTCTTTCTGGTCGACTGAGGCTGCAGCTATAGTAGGCCACCACTCGCTCTCCAGTCTCCCCCCTTTGGGAGAGTATGGCCCGACCACCACATTACTAGCATCAATGTCCAAGACAGGAGCATCGATGAGAGCGGTATTTAGCTGCTGGAAGGCTGCTGCACAGTCCTCAGACCACCCAAACCGCCGGCCCTTATTTGTCAGCTGATGTAAGGGGCTGGCAATGGTTGCAAAGTCTCTGACGAACCTTCTGTAATAAGAGGATAGGCCCAGGAAGCTCCGCAGCTCAGTGATGTTGGTTGGTGGGGGCCAATTCCTCACTGCGGCCACCTTTGCTGGGTCGGTAGCCACCCCACTCTCGCTAACCGCGTGTCCCAGAAACTGTGTCTGGTGGGTGAGCAGGTTACACTTGGCCGTGTTCAACCGCAACCCAGCGCTACGGATGGCTGTCAGGACCTCCTGTAAGTTGTGGACAGTCTGGTCAAAGTCTCTGGCATGGACCAACAAATCGTCCAAGTAGATCACACAGCTGGTGCAGGGACTGTCTTTAAGGACCCGCTCCATCAGCCTCTCAAAGGTGGCTGGGGCATTACACAGTCCAAAGGGCATCACCTTAAACTGCCACAGTCCTTGCCCTATGGTAAATGCAATTTTGGGCTGGGCTCGTGGCTCATCTGGCTCATCCCCACCACCACAGACAACAATTTCTTTCCAGACATTACTGTCCTTTCACCTGTGACAGTAAGCAGTTTGGTATTGGTGGGGGTCCAGTCCTCAGGAAGAGGACCAGCTGTTCCTGGCAACAGTCCTTTTCGTAGCAAGCAAATGGTGGACCCCGAATCCACCAGGGCACTGCAGGGCTGCCCGTCAACAATGCAGTCCAAGTACAGTCATTGTGGAGGTGTGCCGAAAAACGGGGTGAGGATCCCCTCACTGCCTCACTCCGAGGTTGTTTCCCGGGGATGATGTTGTACGGGGTAGGGGACTCGGGGTAGGGGACTCGGGGCAGGGCAGTCCCTGGCGAAGTGCCCTGGTACTCTGCAGTGGAAGCAGTGGTCTAGTCTTGACCTCCGTTGGGGGGTCAACCCTGGTTGGGCGCGGCTGACCTCCTCCTCCTCAGGCTGGGCCACGTCCACCCGTCGTTCGGCTGCTCTTGTCAGCTGGCACTGGAGAGGAGATCGACCTGTCGCCGGCCCAGCCTGAAGCACCTCCTCGGCCCACTCAGCCTCCCTCAGTGCCTCACTCAGATCTCGGGATGACAACAGGCACACATGCTGGCGGAGACGCTCAGGTGTAAGGCCCCGCAGGAAAGCATGGAGGCTCAGCTCCTACCTTGCTGCTGCCAGGAAAGTAGGGTAGCCTTTCCGGACATAGACCCTGATGTCAGCGGCGAATGCACCCACACTCTCTCCCTTACGCCGGCGTCGGTTAGTCAGCTCCTCTCTGCTCTGCGGAGGTTCTCTGTCCGAAGCGATGGTTGAGAGCAGCAGTGATGGCCTGGAGATCACGCCGCACTTCAGGGGACAGATCAATGAGAACCTGAAGCGCGGGACCCTCCAAGGCAAGGGCCAAGTGAGTCACGCCCTCCTCGCAGCTCCATCCATCTTGGAGGGCGACCAGGTCTACCTGTGTAAGGTAGGGCTCCAGGGGCGTCAACCCACTGTATTGTGGCAGCTTGGCGGGTGATCGTGTGAGGAGGCCCGGTCGGCCATTGATTTGGAGTGTCGTTGTGGAAGCTGGAGGTTTGTTCTGCCCATGATCAAAGGAGCGGTACACTGGCCGGGGAACGCTGGGACCATCGTTGTCTCACTTGTCAGGCGCTCTAGCATGATGCTGTTCTCTCGGATTCATTCGACTATACTTTGCTCGATAACAGCGTCTTCTAAACGGCCTAAACCCCACTTCTGACACCACTGTAACAACTGGCTGTTGTTCGTTAGAACGTGGGCTAACCGGAGCTAAGCTATACTATGAAACTTTCCCTAATCTACTTGCCAGCAGAGTGCTAGCACCTACACACAACTTAACTTGGCTAACAAAATGTGAGAGTATGCGTGTCCCACACATCACACAACCCTGAGTGTCTTTGTAAGCAGATGCACTGACAGAATAACCCAACAGGAGGCAGCACAGTCATTTTACACCTTTTATTAGAACACAGAGTAAGAACTTCCACATGCAAGGCCATATCAACAAGTCTCTCCCCTACACATCTCTCTCCATGATGGTAACAGTTACACTTTTTATATAACAGGGCTGCAAATGAACCAAACCCACCCAAACTAAATAGAACATAAACAAACATAACATCACTAATGCAAAAATCCAACTTTCTTGCTAAAATAATGCAAAAATAAGTAAACTCTAAAGAAATACCCATAATGCACCCGGCTGCTAGCACTGACTGTCGGGTCATTACAATATTATATAAACAACAGCCATAATAAAATTTGCTAGGCAATTCAGTCAAATGTACACAGAGAACCCTCGACAAACAGCATTAAATTTACATAAACATGATGAGATTTTGCCAAAACTATCTAGACCAAAGAATTGAGACATCAGAGCCATCTGGCCGAGGTTAGAACATTCTCGCCTGAAAACCTCTTAAGACTACATTCGGTGACACAAACACAGTATTATTTATTAAATTACAGTGGATTTGGGCATCCACCATGACACTAGCAGTGAGAAGTACGGCAAGCGGAGTGATACATAATAAAATATGATAAACGTTACATATATGATAAACATTACTATATCGGTCTAATATCGCATAATTATCAGCCAATCAGATTCGAGGACCAGAAAGAACTGTTGTATAAATAAATGAATAAATAAATAAATAAATAAATAATACACACATATATATGTATATGTATATGTATATATATATATATATATATATATATATATATATATACACACACACATAGTCAAGTCAAGTCAAGTCACCTTTATTTATATACCGCCTTTAACAATACAGAATTGTGGCAAGGCGGCTGTACAGTATTAAATAGGAAACAGTACATCAACAATGCCAAAGGCAACAGTAAACACTCACATTTTAGGTAAAGGTAGTTAATCAAAATCAATAAAATAAAATACAATATTGTGTTTAAAGAAAGTGTCCCCAACTAAGCAAGCCAGAGGCGACAGCGGCAAGGAACCAAAACTCCATCGGTGACAAATGGAGAAAAAAACCTTGGGAGAAACCAGGCTCAACTGTACACAACTGTACTTTCTGGTCCTTGAATCTGATTGGCTGATAAAGTATGTGATATTAGTGTGAAGACAGAAATGATTGGAAGGAGTGGAATTTGAATGTGATTCGACGTGATTGAAGGATGCAAGAATTCAGAGTGATGATTCGTTGGTTCTGGCTTTGATTCCTATAATTCGTTTTTCTGTGTGGTGACTTACAGATTTATCAAAGTTAATCAAATATGCCCCTTTCAACAATAATATTTTATTCTCATCTTATGTTTATTGTCTGTATGTTGTTGCTGTCTCTGTGTACTGGAAGCTAATGACACTAAAACAAATTGGCAATAAAAAAAAAGATTCTGATTCTGATTGTGGTCAAACAAACAAAATGCATTTAAATTACAGCTGTCAAACGATTAATTGCATACAAAATAAAAGTTTGAGTTTGCCTAATATATGTGTGTGTACTGTGTGTAATTATTATGTTTATATAAATACAAACACATTCATGTATGTATTTAAGAGAAATATGTTATGTACAAAATATTTGTTTCATTTATGTATAATATATTATAATAAATACATATACTTGTAAATATTTTTATATATTTACAATATATATACATATTATATATATATATATATATATATATATATATATATATATATAATATTTACAAGTATATACATTTATTATAATATTTTACATATAAAAATATTTTGTACATAACACATTTCTGTTAAATATATACATTAATTTGTAGAGCTTAATCTACTAGCACATTCGTCATGTGGAATGGATTTGACTGATTGCGCTCTAAAAAGTGCGCAGATATATTAGCTGAATTAGAGACGGTAAAAGTGGGTGGGTCCGATAGCATAGGTCTTCAAAAGTGGGTGGGTCCTATGGTCCAGATGTACTGACTGACTGAATCTCGTCAATGAACCTCGTGAAGAACGAGTCGTCTCAGTGAGTGATTCGTTCAGTCGTGTATGCGCAACATCCTATTAGGTTCTATACTGGAATTAGTTCACCTGTTTCGAGTCTCCGGGTTTTCCAAGTCGTTCGTTCATCTTATTTAGTTTTTTTAAATTTTATTTTATTAATATGCATACAAAGAATACACAAAATACACATACAGATTAACAAAGACAAGACGACACAGACCTGTCACGTTTGAAGAACCACGAGAGAGAGAGAGAGAGAGAATTCACAGAAGTGGCGTGTTTTAATGAAACAACTCAGGCAATCGCATACAACAGAGGTAAATATCAACTCAGGTAAGAATGCCACTTAGGGACTGAGAAGAAGGCAGAACATAAACAACGCTTAGCTGATAATAGTCTTTTTAGAAGCGTGAAGCACTCCGTGTGCTGAGAGGCTGGAGACGGGCAGATGACGGCAGGCTGGCAGACAGACGAGTGCAGCAAACAGTGGAAGATGATCTGAGGACTCGTGGTGTGCAACCTTGAGGTCTGATCACCGAAGGTTTGTTTGAGGTGAGTATAAGTAGGGACTGGTGATGAGGTACAGCTGGTGACGGGTGATTGGGTGCACAGGTGTTCAGTATTCTGGTGATGGTGATCGTGTAGCGGTGAACTGCGTGGTGGAGCCGGGTGTAGATGTGACATTACCCCCCCCCCTACGGGCGCCTCCTGGCGTCCGTGACTGGCGGCGAGGACGACCGCGCGGCCTGGGAGCAGGTAGGTTAGGGTGATGGGTGTGGAACTCTCGAAGGAGGTTGGGATCTAGTACATCTCCGCGTTCGACCCAGGATCTTTCCTCTGGACCGTATCCCTCCCAGTCAATAAGGTACTGGACACGGCCGCCTCGCCGCCGTGAGCTGAGGATCTCCCGGATCTGGTAGATTTGGTCGGCTGGTTCGATCTCGGGTGGAGGGGGGGGTGCCACGGGCTCTGTGGAAGAAGAGGATACAGGTTTAGTATAAGGTTTGAGTAAGGAAACATGGAAGGACGGTGCAATGCGGTAGGTGGGTGGTAGCGTGAGGCGGTAGGTGACTGGGTTGATCTGCCGTGCCACCGGGAAGGGTCCGATGTATCTGGGACTCAGCTTCTTACTGCCCTGTCGCAGGCGGAGGTCACGGGTGCTTAACCAGACGAGGTCTCCTGGCTGGTACTGATGGTGTTGACTGTGCCGGGCATCCGCGTGACGTTGGTACCGTCTTACTGCGCGACTGAGGTGGACATGAGCTGATTCCCAGACCCTCTCACTCTCCCTGAACCAAAAGTCCACCGCCGGGACCTCGCAACTCTCTCCGTTCCAGGGGAAGAGCGGAGGCTGGAACCCTAACACACACTGGAACGGAGTGAGTCTGATGGCAGACTGACGTAGGGAATTCTGGGCATATTCCGCCCAGGGTAGGTATTGACACCAGCGCTCTTGGTTATCCTGGCAGTAGGCCCGGAGGTAATGTCCTACCTCCTGAATCTTGCCCCCTGTCTGGCCGTTTGATTGCGGATGGTAGCCGGAGGAGAGGCTCACGTTGACTCCCAGAAGTCTGAAGAAGCCTCGCCACACACGTGAGATGAATTGGGGACCCCTATCCGAGATGATATCTTCCGGGAGTCCAAAATGACGAAAGACGTTCAGGAACAGGGCTTGTGCAGTTTCAAAGGCCGTGGGGAGACCTTTCAGAGGAATTAATTTGACAGATTTTGAGAAATGATCAACAACGACTAAAATAGTAGTGTTACCTTCAGACAGGGGTAGGTCGGTAGCGAAGTCAACCCCAACATGGGACCATGGACGGTTGGGGATGGTGAGCGGCTGGAGCTTACCCTCTGGCAGTTTCCGTGGGGTGGATGATGTGGCGCAGACAGAGCAGCCCTGGACATAGCGGGCGACTTCCTGGCGGAGCTGGGGCCACCAATAGCGCTGGCGTACGAGTGAGAGGGTGCGGTTACTGCCAGGGTGACCGGAGCCCGGAGAGGTGTGGATCCAGTCCAGAAGGGGCACGCGGAGCTCTGCAGGGACGAAAAGCCTCCCTTCTGGACCTCCCGGCGGAGCTGGGTGTTGGCGGTTGGCGTTCTCGATCTGGGCCTCGAGGTCCCATTGGATAGGAGCCATGAAGACGGCTGGAGGGAGGATGGGCTCAGGCTGGTCTGTAACAGGGTCTGGCGAGTGGATCCGTGATAGAGCATCTGCCTTAACATTACGATGACCCAGTCGATAGGTGAGGGTGAAATTGAACCTGGTGAAAAACAGAGCCCATCTCGCTTGGCGAGGATTTAAACGTTTCGCTTCTCTGAGGTATTGTAGATTTTTATGGTCGGTGATTACCTCAAACGGATGATTCGCTCCCTCCAGCCAGTGGCGCCACTCTTCCAAGGCCAACTTGATCGCCAGGAGTTCTCTATTGCCAACGTCGTAGTTTTGCTCCGCCGGGGACAACTTCCTGGAAAAGTAGGCGCATGGATGGAGTACTGGAGGGTTCCCGTGCCACTGGGAGAGTACGGCTCCTACACCCAGGGTAGCCGCGTCTACCTCCACCACAAACCGGCTCTTGGGGTTCGGATGCCATAACAGGGGCGCGGAACAGAAAGCCTCCTTCATGGCCAAGAACGCATTCGTCGCCTCGGTGGTCCAACACAGTTTCTTAGGTTTGCCCCGAAGGAGAGAGGTTAGTGGAGCTGCCAGCAGGCTGTAACCCTGGACAAAGCGACGATAGAAGTTGGCGAACCCCAAGAAGCGCTGCAGTTGTTTGATGGTATCAGGTTGTGGCCAAGAGAGGACGGCATCCACCTTCCTCTGGTCCATCCGTACCCCAGCCGAGGAGATGAAATAGCCGAGAAAGCGGACTTCGGTCGTATGGAATTCACACTTCTCGGCCTTGAGGAAGAGGCGATGCTGATGGAGACGCTCGAGTACTCGGGTGACGTGATGGTGATGGGTTCTGAGATCTGGGGAGTAAATGAGGATATCATCAATGTAAACGATGACAAATTTGTGAAGCATATCACGGAAAATTTCATTCATGAAGTTTTGAAATACGGAAGGGCTAATGGAGAGGCCATACGGCATCACCCGGTACTCATAGTGCCCCATTGGAGTTATGAAAGCCGTCTTCCATTCGTCTCCCCGGCGGATACGGATCAAATTGTAGGCGCTCCGGAGATCTAGTTTAGAAAAGACGCGAGCGTCACGTAGAGCCTCCAGAGCAGCCGGAACCAGAGGAAGAGGATAGACGAATTGACAAATCTGGTTGTTGAGTACCCGGTAGTCTATGCACGGCCGGAGCCCTCCGTCCTTCTTGGCCACAAAGAAGAAACTGGAGGCGGCCGGCGAGGTGGATGGCCGGATGAACCCTTGGTTGAGAGCCTCCTTTATGTACTCCTCCATGGCCTCTCTCTCCGGGCCGGACAAGGGATACACGCGGCCCTTGGGGAGTTGAGCACCTGGCAATAACTCGATCGCGCAGTCCCAGGGCCGATGAGGTGGTAACTTTGTGGCCGCTGCTTTACTGAACACGTCCCGGAACGCCCGGTACTCTGAGGGGTATTTGGTGGCTGCTTCGTGTAGAGGGCTTTCAATACTGGTTGAACACAGATGGAGAGGGTTAGTAGAAGGAACCGGTTTTGTAGGGAATTTCAGACATTGATTATAACAGATACTTCCCCAACGCTTGGGCTCCCCGTACTCCCAATCAATCACGGGTGATGAACTAGCCACGGGCGTCCCAGGACGATATCCACATTGGCCTCTTCCAGCACCAGTAGTGAGAGCCGTTCCGAATGGAGAACCCCGATCTTGAGCTCCAGTTCGGGGGTGCAGAACTGTACCAATCCACGGCCCAGCGGCTTTCCCTGGATGTTGGTGATGTGGTAAGTCGGGGATTGACGTTGCGGGGGAATGCTCAGGGCAGCGAGTCTATAGGAGAAGATGAAGTTTCCTGATGCACCTGAGTCGAGGAGGATTTTTACTGGAACAGAAAGTGAACCATAGCTGATGGTTCCGGTCATGTACGGAATGTGGGTCATTTTGGGAGTAGTATGGAGGGTACTCACCGCCGGGCGTGGTGGTCAAACGGGGCATCTAACCAGCTGATGGTCAGGAGCCCCGCAGTATAGGCACAGACGCTGAGTGATGCGGCGCGCGCGCTCTGTCTTGTTGAGCCGGTATGCATCCGTGATCATGGGCTCTGGTGCAGGAAGGGCGAAGTCCGCCGAAGGGGAAGGCGAGAGAGATGAAGGCGCCGTGTACAGAGGCAAATGTTGAGCAATTCTGATAGCTCGGTTGATGAAGGTCTCTAGATCCACACTATCTTCAAAAATAGCCATCTGAGTCTGGATCGGAGGGGATAATCCCCGGCGAAACACCGGTACCAGGGCGGCAGAGTTCCAGTTACTGAGCGCCGCGAGTGTGCGGAACTTGATGGCATATTCCTGTACAGACATGTTAGACTGGGTTATCTGCAGTAACTGCTCGTGCACAGACCTGCATGACATTGTTTGGGAAAAAACCTCCTTGATGTACTCCAGAAACGTCGCAAGCTCATTTAGGCGAGGGTGACGGATATTCCACAGAGCTTCGGCCCAACTCAGAGCCCGATCGGCGAGTAGCGAGATGACGAACGCTACTTTAGCTCATTCAGTGGGAAACTGACTGGCTTGTATCTCCATATACAGCGATACCTGCAAGAGGAATCCACTGCATCTCTCTGCCTCCCCGGCGAATGGAGCAGGGCGAGCCAAGGGACTGGCGATAGATGGCACGGCAGGTGAAGGTAACCCAGATGCTCGTGATCCGGAGGCATCCTGAAGTGAAGAACGAACGGCGTCCACCAGCTCCGCGAACGTGGCGTCGGCCACTGCCCGTCGCTCTTCCATCCAGCCTCTCACAGAGCCACAATCGGTTTAGGATCAGACCTTCTGTCACGTTTGAAGAACCACGAGAGAGAGAGAGAGAGAATTCACAGAAGTGGCGTGTTTTAATGAAACAACTCAGGCAATCGCATACAACAGAGGTAAATATCAACTCAGGTAAGAATGCCACTTAGGGACTGAGAAGAAGGCAGAACATAAACAACGCTTAGCTGATAATAGTCTTTTTAGAAGCGTGAAGCACTCCGTGTGCTGAGAGGCTGGAGACGGGCAGATGACGGCAGGCTGGCAGACAGACGAGTGCAGCAAACAGTGGAAGATGATCTGAGGACTCGTGGTGTGCAACCTTGAGGTCTGATCACCGAAGGTTTGTTTGAGGTGAGTATAAGTAGGGACTGGTGATGAGGTACAGCTGGTGACGGGTGATTGGGTGCACAGGTGTTCAGTATTCTGGTGATGGTGATCGTGTAGCGGTGAACTGCGTGGTGGAGCCGGGTGTAGATGTGACAAGACCAAGCTAATTAAAAAAAAACAACAAAAAAAAAAAAACACAGAATTCACATATAGGTTGGGAGTGAAGAGTATTGTGGATGTTGAGAGTATTCATTTCTTTAAGCGATTTTCTCTTTCCTTCCTCCTTCCGCATCCCTTTCCCTTTTCTCAATAATAATAACAATAATAATAATAATTATAATAATAATAATAATAGTAATAGTAATGATGGAAATATTTGCCCGCTGCCAAGGATATTCAAGCATATCCACATATAAACCTTAGGGGGAGGCAGGAGCCTGATCCGCTGACACACCTCCATCCAACATCCAACACACCTGCCTGGGAACTAAGATTCTTCCCCCCGCCTTACTCCTCACCCCGTCCTTTATCTCTCCTCCTTTTTCCCCTTCTCTCTTCCCTTTTTGTTTTTCCTCATGCTTCCTTTTCCAGTCCTTCAACCATCCCTACACAACCCACTGTCAACCCGTGGTGGCAATGGGAAGCGACAATCTATAATATGATCCATACTGTATATTTCATGTGTAACTTTCTTTCCATTCATATAGATCTAAATACATGCATGCGTAGTTATATAATTACGTAATTATATATTGAGTTAACTAGATAAAAAATATACCAAGATATATATATATATATATATATATATATATACACCTACATACATATACATAGATGTACACATATATACACACATCAATGTACATAATATGGGATACAATTGTGACGATGCCAAAGACGAATCGTGAGACGGCGGATCCATATGCAACAACTTTAATAAATCAGACAACTTAAACAGGCGTTGGTCAACAATGGCGGACTGGTGTGGTGAAGGCAAATCCAATCGGGTCGTAATAGTCCGTGCAAGGGGTCGGGGCAGGCGGCGATCAAACGCAATAATCCGTGGGGCAGACGAGCGTCGATAAAGGGCAGGCAGCAAAGGTTCACACACAGTAAAGGCAGTTCGGTTGGCAACGAGTAAGCAGTCCTATAAGTAAACGCTCAGGATTGAGAACATAGTCAACAAAACTTTGCGGTGAACGGCCCAGCGCGACACGCTGAAATGGCCGCCAAACGGGAAGTGACCTCGGGGACCCGGAACCGGAAGTGACAGCCCCAGGCAAAGGTTTGTGGGTAATGTGGTTCAAAACTCAGGGGAAGGTTCCTGTTGGTGCGGTATGGGGGGAGCCACAGAGACCGCGTTTGTGACAACAATAAGTTGTCTAGAAAGGAGAGGAGAGGTATAAATTGTAACTTAAATGTGTCCAATTGGTTTTTAGCTATAGCGGTTTGTCTTTCATTACCTATGTGTTCTTTTAATAATTGAAGCCATTGTGTAATGGAAATTTGTTTTTTATTTTTCCAGTTTATAAGAATTGTTTTCTTAGCGATAGCTAGAGACAAGAGTAGTTGGAGTGGTGTGTTCTATTGTGGTGGATATTACTGAGGTATCACCCAACAGGCACAGTGATGGAGTAATTGAAATATTACAATTGAAACATGTTGAAATTGCTTTAATGATTTCCTTCCAGAACAGGGTAACCGGTGGACATGACCATATTGCGTGGAAATATGTATCCGGTGTATTAGTCATGCAGTGTGTACATTTATCTGACTCTGCTAAACCCATTTTAATTGAGTAAAGTGTATTCTATGATTGACTTTGTATTGACTTAATTGTATATTTTTATTCACACTGAAGCTAAATATATTTTTACATATTTGATTCCAAAAATTGGTGTCTGTGGATATACTGATGTTCTGTTCCCATTTTGTTTAGGTATGTATTATTAGGATTAACCCCTTGAGATGTACCATCTCGTTTTCGAGGGGGTCCTAGAACAAAATGCAATACAATCACAACATAAAACAAAACAAAACACACATTAACGATACATCTTTAAACAACACTAAACACAAACGATAATAAAAAAAGGGGTGGGGGGTGGGGGAAGCACCACAAAATTTTTAACTAGCCATTAAAAGCTAGTAACGAATATACCCTCTTAATTCCAATGTTAACAGTAAGGGTGTCCTAACTTTGTCACACGTTTTTTTTATTTTTTTTATTTTTTTATTTTGGCATTATTTTTGTTCAGTACATAATGACACGGTGCAATCTGTCATGTGTTGTTGTTCATCTGAGGTTATATTTTCTAAATTTTAAGACCAGCCAAGAACCATTTTTTTTAATGACGTCCTGATACGGAAAACCATGGAATTCAATAGGGTACTTTTTCGCATGACTGTAACTGAATTTGTAAAATATCAGAATTAGATACATATATGACGGTGTCATCGGCATAAAGTTGAACTTTACAATTATTGGAAATTAACGGTAAATTATTAACATAAATAGAAAAAAGAAGTGGTCCTAGTATCTTTGTTGAACCAAAACGTCTGACTTACTTCCATTTAATACTACATAATGTTTTCTATTATGCCAATATGAATTAACCACCTACTTGCATTTTCGGATAAACCAATAGCATGAAGTTTATCTTAAAGTAAATATCGATCAACTAAATCAAAGGCTTTGGATAAATCAAGAAAAATCACACCTGTGAGTTTACCATCATTGAAACACATCATTAGTAAACTTAAGCAGTGCAGCAGTTGTAGAATGATTGGACCTAAAGCCAGATTGATATGGTGATAAAATATAATTAATACTTAAATAATCTGAAAGTTTTTTATATATTAGTTTTTCAAAAACTTTAGATATTGGACATATTATAGATATAGGTCTGTAATTTTCAAGTTCAAGTACATAAAATCCCTTGTACAATGGAGTAATACGTGCACATTTCCAAATAGCAGGCAACTCACATTTGGACAAAGACAAATTAAATAACTCAGCAAGTGGATACATAAGAATATGAGAGGATAATTTAAGGAACTTATTTTCAATACCATCCAATCCAACACCACTAGTCCCACTTAATTCATTGATAGCATCCTGAACTTCGATAGGTGAAATCAACCTAAAATTAAAAGAACTACTACAAGATAAATTATCATAAATAATACCAGTATTCAAATAAGAGTCAGATACAAAAGTAGAACAAGCTGATGAAAAATACTGATTAAATAACTGCGCAATCGATAAAGAATCATGTAATACTGTATTGTTATCTCTAATTTGATTAATTGAATGTTTATCTGAAGTACTGAATAAGTTTATAATTTTATTCCAAAAATATTTAGAGTTCTTAAAATGCTGAGAAAGACCTTATTTATAATAAGTAGATTTAGCATTTTGTACTTTTGTCTTACTCAAGTTTCTCAACTGTCTATAAACTTCACAATCAGCATTACTTACCATGAAATACGAAATACTGACCATGCTTCATCCCTTCATTCATCTCAAGTTCAGAATCAATCCAAGGGAGATGACTACACCTAACCCTAATAGTTTTCCAGGGAGCATGCTTGTCCGCAACATTAATAAATTCTGTATAAAAAAAATCCCAAGCATCTTGTACATCAGGAATTAAATAATATCTATCCCAGTATATAGAAATCAAATCATTAATAAATAAATTTAAATTAAGTTTTTTATATTGTCTGATTTTAATTAATCTAGAAGGGGATTTAGGTAATTTAATTTTCCATACACAAAATGTAATAGAGTGATCACTAAAGCAGTCAGACATTACACCTGCCCTTAAAAATCTATTAGGATGTGAAACAAGTATCCAATCAAGAGGGACTGTGATCGAGCAGTAAGGCTGAGTAATCAACTGACAGACCTGCATAAGCTGCCCAAATCCGAGAGAGTCCGTCCGCATTGGCATTGTTGGCCCCGGCACGATGGCAGACTTCAAAGTGGAAGTCCTGGAGCGCAAGGAACCAGCGAGTCACCCTGGCGTTGGTGTCTTTAGCCCGGGCCATCCGTTGTAAGGGAGCGTGGTCGGTTACCAGGGTGAACTTGTGGCCTAAGAGGTAGTACCGCAGCTCTAGGACTGCCCACTTGATGGCCAGGGCTTCCCTCTCGACGGTAGCGTAGTTTCTCTCGGCAGGGGACAGCTTCCTGCTGATGTAAATAATCGGATGTTCCTCACCTTCCTGGACTTGTGACAGGACAGCTCCCAGTCCCGTGTCGGAGGCATCTGTTTGCATCAGGAAGGGGCAGTTGAAGTCCGGGGCACAGAGCACAGGCGAAGACGTAAGGGCCATCTTGATCCTGTCGAGGGCTTCTTCTGCGGCCGTGGTCCAGCGTATCTTCCCAGGCGTCGCGGGGGCCTCGTGGAGCCTGAAGGGAAGAGTCCGGTATTGCCAATGTCTGCTGGGGGTGGAGAACGCGGTCTTTTCTTTGGCAGCTGGTGTAAGAGGTACTAACCAGTATCCTTTCGTAAGGTCCAATGTGGTAATATACCGGGCTCTCCCCAACCGGTCCAGCAGTTTGTCAACCCGAGGCATGGGGTAGCCGTCGAACTATGGGGCTGGACCAAGGGCTGCAAGAGGGCTCAATTACCCCAAACTTCAGCATCTCTTGTATTTCCTCCTCAATGGCCTGCCGACGAGCCTCTGGGACTTTGCCTGACGATCACTCCACGGGGCGTCCTGATGTCATGCTGGATGACGTTGGTCTGCCCGGGCCGGGAGGAGAACACATCCGGGAACTGACCGACCAGGTGCTGCAGCTCGGTCTTCTGGGCAGCCGACAGGTGGGGACTGATGTCGACAACCACGGGATCGGTGAGACTGAGGGCGGCGATCTGGTCCCTGGTTCCATTCCACTTCTTTAACAAATTGATTTGATATATCTGTTTGCTTCTTCTTCTTCCAGGCTGGCACAGGCGGTAGGTAACCGGTCCGACCATCTCTACCACTGTGTAAGGGCCTTGCCAGGATGCGAGGAACTTACAGGCTGTTGTGGGGACCAGAACCATGATGCGGTCTCCCGGTTGGAACTCCCGTGGCTGGGCTGCCCGATTATTGTTGGGCCTGCTGAGCCTTGCTGAGGTGTTCCGGACTAACAGCATGATCCGGTCGATCCGCTCCCTCATCTGCTTTACATGTTCCACGACCGTGCAGTGGGGGGCAGGCTGCTGCTCCCAAGCTTCTTGGGCAACGTCCAGGAGGCCCCAAGGTTGACGGCTGAAGAGAAGCTCGAAGGGGGTGAAGCCAGTCGAGGCTTGTGGAACTTCCCTGATGCCGAACATCACGCAGGGGATCATGAGGTCCCAGTCCCGCTTATCCTCCGCCGCTACCCTCCGGAGCATCTGCTTCAGGGTCTGGTTAAAGCATTCCACAAGCCCATCAGTTTGCGGATGGTAGACCGTTGTTTTCAACTGTTCACCCGCAGCAGCCTGCAGAGATCAGCCATTAGCCGGGACATGAATGGTGTTCCCTGGTCAGTCAGGATCTCAGCTGGTATTCTGACGTGGCTAGCCAACAGAAACAGGTCCTGGGCGACGGCTTTGGCAGTGGCTTTCCTCAGGGGGAAATCCGATCCAATCCGATGCGCTCGAAGGGCACCTCAATGATGGGTAAGGGAATGAGTGGGCTGGGGGGAGGAGTCCTGGGCGCCGTGATCTGGCAGGTTGGGCAGGCTTGGCAGAATGCCTTGACGTCAGCATCCAGGCCCGGCCAGTGAAATCAGTCCCGGATCCGCTGGATGGTATTCGTCGTTCCTAAATTTTGGGAGGGGGACTCACCATCTCTTCCATTGTCCGAGGCTAGCAGGGCCGGCCGGCGCCGAGGTCCTCCGGGAAATGACTAGAAGTTCTTTCTCCTCCCCCCTTCGTTGCGCAACACGGAACAGCAGACCTTTTCGGACAACGAAGTGTGGAAGAGGATGGGGCCAAGGGAGGATGTCCTTATCATCAATGACTCGCACTTGAGCCCAACAGTGCTTAAGATGATCGTCCTCCTGCTGTTCCTTGGCAAATGAGCCCCCTCCGGAGACCTGCTGGAACACATCATAAAACAGGTTAGAATTTTGGGAGGGGGACTCACCATCTCTTCCGCTGTCTGAGGCTAGCAGGGCCGGCCAGCACCGAGGTCCTAGGGGCCGCCTGTGCCAACGACGGTTCCCTCGTGGGCTGGCGGGCTGGGTGTCGGCGAGCAGGCGGTCAAAGCCGGGCCAATCTCTTCCCAGCAGTACGGCCACGGGAAGGTCTTTTATCAATCCAGCCTCGACGGGCCAAGCGTCTTGGTCAGCAGAGATGGTCACTCAGTGCGCTGGAACTTGGCGGGTGTCTCCGTGAACACAGGTGATGGGTAGAAGGCTCTTTTTTCCTGGATGGGGCGGGCACAGCCGAGACTGGATGAGGGTGACCGCACTGCCGGAGTCGAGGATCGCTCTCATTGGTTTTCCATTTAGCGGGGGCCGCCGGTGGAGGGCTCTGATGTACGATACAGCCTGCCAGCCAGGTCCGTGGCGGTGTTGTGGGCTCTGTAGTAGGCATGGGTTCGTCTTGGGGCGAGGGAACCGCCGGTCTGCTGACTGTGTGCGGGGTGCCCTCTGGCATGCGACGCTCCTGGACCACCCTCCGGGGAAACGGCGGCACTCTGTCCCCAGCTTCCCGGTGTTGAACGGCATCCGCCAGCTCGATCGCCTCCACAAGCTCGAGGATGGTGGCAGGGTTCCTCATTCCCACCGCCTGCTGGTGACCATCCCTGTTCCACTACCTAAGCGGTGGTGGGCTCTCCTTCAAGTAGCCAGTGTTGTGCAATGCGTGTGAGTTCGGCCACCTGGGCACGGGCTGGCACCCGGGCTTTATATTCCCAGTCGTGAAACTGCTGGGCCGCACAGATCGGGGATAGACAAAGCCGAGCTAAAATTTCCTGCTTCACTTCAGCGTAATTTTCCGCAGCAGCTGGTGGCAATGAGAAATAAGCATGTTGTGCTTCGCTGGTGGAGTGGGAAAGTTGTCTCGTCCTAGAAGTTGTGGAATCAACCAGGACGTAAAACCAGTGATATCATTGCCTTCCGACAAATCCTGTACTCCAACAAAGCAAAGGTTTTTACGCCAGCTTTGATTCTCCAGATCGTCAGCTTTGTCAATCAAGTAAGAGTTATTCTTCTCCAGTTGTTGAATCCGAGTAACACACACTTGCACGTTGTCCTCATTAGTGCCAACACACTGCTCTAACAAATTAACTTGATCTCCCAAAGTACTTAAAGAGTTCTGAATGCTGCTCAAACTACTATGAATAGAGTCAGATTTTTTATCAAAGTAAGTCAGCATATCCGTCTTGATCTGTTGAATAGTGTCCCACAATGTTTGTAACGTAATGTGCCGCTCATCTATTGTGAAATGAGAGCTGAAAAACGTGTAGGTATAAACAAACGACTGTCTAATAACTTATTGAAAATCAATCCAAAGATAAACGAAAAACAGACATGTTGATTCACGAACAGGAGATCTTACACAGCTACTTTAAATGGCGATTTGCAGGCTTTAGCTTGAGAGGCATTTGCTCATGCTGCGGCCATCTTGAAGACTAGTTTAAGCGGTTTATGGTACTGTAATTGTAATTGGTACATGGCATGTTTTGTCCGCTGATAATATTATGTTGTAAAGCTTGCTTATTGATTTTGATGATGACCTAATCTTCTGAATATTATTCAGTAGAGTTTGTTGTTGTATTTGTGTATGACCAATTTTAGCTGTTATTGCACTTTTTATTTGTAGATAATAGAAAATTTGATTTTTGTTTAAGTTATGAGTTTTTGATAATTCTGTAAAAGGTATAAAGGTATTATTCATGTAGAGGTGATGCAAATACAGGGTACCCTTTTCCATCTAGGCTTTATTAACTAGTGGGAGTTTATTGATGGTGAAGTCTGGATTATTCCATATTGGTGAGTATGTATGTAGTAAAAGAGGATGCCCGGTTATTTTATTAGTTTTCCACCATGATGTTAATGTTGTCTGGATTGCTGTATTTAAAAATAAATTGTGTTTACTGATGGTGTTGCTAAATCGTGGCAAGTCTGATATTGAAATTTCCTTGCATGATGATTGTTCAAGTTGTATCCATGGGTTTTGAAGGTGATTATTATTAATCCAATTGGTTAAATGATGTAAGTGTGCTGCCAGGTAGTAATATTGGAAATTGGGTGCTGATAATCCTCCTTGCTCTTTACCTTTTTGTAACGTCTTTAATGCGATTCTAGGTTTCTGGTTTTTCAAATAGAAATTGTTTACTATGCTATTGAGTGTATTGAACCATTTTTTAGTAGGTTGTACCGGAATCATTATGAATAAATAGTTTATTTTCGGTAAAAGAGACATTTTGATTGTGGCTATTCGTCCAATAATTGATAACGGGAGATTCAACCAGCGCTTTAAATCATTCTCTATTGTTTTTAATATTGAAGTAAAGTTAAGCTCAAACAGATCTGATATATTTGGGGAGAAGTGGTATGTAATGTTACCTATTGTAAATTGGTTGTTCTTAATTTTGTTGATTTCAGAGTCTTTATTTAACAGAAGTAATACAGATTTATTCTAGTTTATAGAGTAGTCAGATATGTTTGAGAAGTCATTAATGAGTTTGATGATTTCTGTCAGTGATTTCTCAGGGTTTTGTATATAAAGTAAAATGTCATCTGCATATAATGATATTTTATGGTTGGTATTGTCACATCTATATCCTACAATATTGTCAGTTTGTCTGATGGCTGCTGCTAAGGGTTCTATAAATAGTGCAAAGAGTAGTGGAGATAGAGGACATCCTTGTCTAGTCCCTCGTTGTAGTAGAAATCGTGGTGATATATCGTTTGTAATAACTGATGTTGACGGTGTGTTGTATAATAACTTAATCCAGTGTATGAAAGAATTCCCAAATCCATATTTTTCCAATGTTGCATATAGAAAGTGCCAGTTTACCTTGTCAAAAGCCTTTTCAGCATCAAGTGAGACAATAACTGTATTTGTTTTTTGTTTAGTGAAGTTATATATTATGTTGAATAATCTACGTGTATTATTGGAGGAGTGCCTTCCTTTGATAAAGCCTGTTTGGTCTGGATGAATAAGAGTTGTCATGACTGGTGGCCTGGTGCTTTATTGTTTGATAATGAAAAAAAGTGTTCATCTTATGAGGCTGTCACTTGATGCTGATTTTGCTAAAATTAACAAAATGACTTGAAAAAAAGATTTGTTAATCTTGCTGAATGAGACTCAAAGGACACCACTACGAATGACGTCTAAGTTAATCGTCTGTGTACTTCAGCTAAAAAAGGTAGAGTATGGCAAAAAATTCCATCTTATTTTCTCCTACAACTTCAGAATCGTCTGACATCGTTGTACCTTTTTTGTTTGTAAACTGCGTTTGACTTAATTGCACTTTCTTAGTCTGCGCGTTCGCTTTATAAAAAATGGGTCTGTAGATCCACCTAGGTTTGGCGTGACCTTTCGACATGATTCAATAGTACATAGTGTCGTGAATGCGCATAGCAGAAGCCATGCTACACAAGCTTTTGTGCTTAAAAAGTATACACATTTTTATTTTCCGAAAAAAATTATTGATCGTTTCGCTAGATAAGATCCTTCTTCCTTGGCTGGGATCATTTAGAGCCCTTTGAAGCTGCATTTAAACTACATTTTGGAAGTTCAAAATCGGGGGCACAACTGAAGTCCATTATATGAAGAAAAATCCTGAAATGCTTTCCTCAAAAAACATAATTTCTTTATGACTAAAGACAGAAAGACATGAACATCTTGGATGACAAGTGGCTGAGTAAATTATTTGTGAACTGTTGTTCTGGAAGTGGACTTCTCCTTTAATAGTGTTTGTAGTCACAGTTTCATTTGCGAATCCTTTAAGTCAGATACCACCAATCCTTACTAGCTTACAAATTGGATAAGATTCCAAGATGTTTCACACCTACAGGACATATTAGACATTGATGCACAAACGCTGAGATGTCCCACATGTCTAAAGTATAAAGAAGGAATAAACCAGTAAAAAAAAAATCTTTGATTTCACTACAACAATTTAAAAATAATCTGCAAGCACAAAATTGTAGTGGAATTTATTTACATCTCTTAATAGAAAGGTTTTTGCAGGGTTTTAATAAAATGTTCATTTATAGCAGTAATCATAAGCAGCACATTTCCAGTATGTGCCTCAGGCTTGCCCACTATCGTCAAATTGCTTGGTAATCCTTGGCAAACTTTGTATGATACAAAATCTCCAGTGTGGATCCTCTCGTGTCTTTTTAGATTTGCTGACTGATTGAATCTCTCATCACAGTGTGAACACTTGTAAGGTTTCTCTCCAGTATGGATCATCTCATGTGTTTTCAGATGTACTGACTGATTGAATCTCTTGTCGCAGTGTGAAAATGGTTAATTTTCAGTAACTTTTTAAAAGCTGTGAAATGTGAACATAAAAGTGAACCCAGATGTAACAGTGCAGGGCTCCAGACTAATATTTGGGGGCGGCAACAGAAGCAGATGTGGTAGTGCTGGGGGCTGGTGTGTGGGGTATGAAAAATAAAGATAATTTAATCATAAAATTACTACTGTTTTGCATTTGTAAGTGCAGTAACTAATTATACGTTTATTTCTTGGTAATACACATTTGACAGTAAAGCACTGAGCTTGAGATGGGAAGCATGCAAATTTTACTTATATTATCAGTAATGTGCAAAATCTAATTTTCATATATAAAATTAAATGTACCATTATTCTTCTATAGTGTTATATAGGACTGACCAACAACTTAAGTGATCGCGATTCAGACTGTTGTTACTACATACACAAAAATAGTGCAGAACTTTTAGTGCAAAAAAATTATTTCTTGATGATTCTTGATGAAGTCCAAATTATTATTTTGTAAACATTACATACACAAACCCCATGTTTCCATATGGAGAACTATTAAATATGTTTATACGTTCGATCAACTACACAATTATCTAACATACATTTTGTTGAAAAAAGAGTCTCCTATTATTTGCTGCTGCATCTATATATTATTCAACAGATCGTTCTGCTCTAAAGATTTTTTCTGTTACAACAAACTAAATCTAAAACTGCTTGAAACTTTATAACTGTCAGTAATATTAAAACTTTGTAAGCCTGTTCCACCATGAACAGTCATGGAAAGATTAATAAAGAACAAACACCAACCTCCTTGTTCCTCCTGTTTTATTTTCCAAGTTTCTGGTTCCTCGTGTTTTATTCCCAAAAATTCTGGTTCCTCAAGCTTTATTCTCAAGGTTTCTGGTTCTTCATGTTTTATTCTCCAGGATTCTGGTTCACTCGTGTTCTCCTCACTCTCCTCTTTAACAAACAACATCTTCACAGCAGCAGATCTCAGTTCAGCTGATTCTCCTCCAGATATTCCTGCTTGCATCGAAACTTATTCACAACTGTGAAGATTACAATATTACATGTATTCACTGACCTGATTAAAAAACTGTATTTTTCTATTTACTTAAACAACATTTCTGACAGTTTGTATTAAAACAGAATCAAGACTCTGGAGTCAAGAGGAAGGAAAATAATACGGGGGAAATTAATTAGTGCGTGTTCCAGGTGCCCTGATTTGTTTTTCTTTAAAAACAAACAAACAAAAAAGCCGATCTGCACAGATAGATGAAAAGGAAATAAAACAATAGATTCGCATGATATTTGATCAGCATCAACAGGCTTCGTGAGTGAGGATTAGAGGGGAAAAACGAGTAAATTATTAGTCAAATATTTCAGTGTAAAAAAAAAAACAACGCTACAGCATGTAAATGCAATTTAAGATCAATGAAAACACGTGACAATGATAAGATGTAGCCTAATAATAATAATAAAATAAAATAATACAAAATTAAATCCAAAATATTTAACAGACAACAACACAACCATGGTAACCACAAATTGATAATGGTTTTGCTATACTATATTTTCACCATGTATTTGTGTCTTTGACCCTCCAGTTTTTTGCGATTCTGCAATCGCTGAAACCAACGCAAAATCAGCAAAGTCGCACTTTTTTGTGATTCTGCTAACTTGCCATTTCACAGCAAAATAATCGCAAAAATGAAGGTCTCTCTCTCACACACACACAGAAAGGAAAACACTAAATTATAATCATTAATTACAATATACCGAATTTTACTGAAGCACTGTAATGTATTATTTTCAACATACAGATATGCGCATGTGATTGTTGTGTGAACACAAAACTACCGCTGGAGTCTGCCATTGGACCAGCAAAGCAATTTCCCTGAAGCATTGGCTCTGATCTGTCTTATAGCCTATTAGGGCTTAAACGGATCGCAGTCCTTGATACGTACGGACCACAGGGCTACGCTGTCTCTTAGCGCGCTACGAAGACTCTAAAGGTAAATCTTAACAACAGGTGTAGCTTTTCTACTCTTCCAGATTGCTTAAGATATACCTTCTTACGTGCGACGTTACCGGGCGCTGTCCATGAAGGTGGTGCTGAACTGGTTGATATCGATGGCTCAAAAAAAGGATTCACTCTATGCAGGGTCTGCTTCAGTGCGTTATGCGAGAAAGCTGTTATTTTTTAAAATAAATGTTATTATTATTATTATTGTTTTTTTTTTCTTTCTTTTTTTTCAATAAATACATTGGCGAGAAACATTTACTTTCGCTTTGCAACACACATCACATAAAGGAAAAAACCAAGAAGGAAAAATATATGCCCTGAGCACCTCCTAGCGGTCAACACATAAAATACAAGGGGAAACAAACATCAGTAGTTAGTACTTTTAAAGGGTTGATTGACCAGCAGATGAATCACACTGCTGGTGTAAATCTCTAATTTCTTGTTGTTGGATGAGCTAAACACGCAACACAAGAAACAAATCATTAACAGCTACTATGCAGAAAAAATTGGACCAACAAGATCTAAAAGCCAAGAGACTGTACAGGTTTTTGCACACATTATGGGTCTGCGGACGGTGTTGTCTTTTATTTTGCACTATTCTCTGTATCACTGCCATTGTTTGACCAAACTCCCCACCACAATCATTCTCTTTTTAATAAGCATTTACTGTCTAATGGTTTGCCAGGTGGTGTGCCTTTGGATAATAGATAGCAAAACTTGAAAACGCGAAATGCTGGAGGGACTGGGTTATACACATGGTAATTAATTAGCCACAACAATTATTAAGTATTAAGATTTTTCTATAAGCATATATTCAATATGTTATTATTGTACTCATTTTTACATTTAGGCAAGATAAAACAACACATGGTCCTAATGCAATACTTAATGTAATGTAATAAAGTTTTTCTAAAATATACATCAATGGTACGTAAAAGTTTACTGGGAAAATACTATATTATAGTACATGGAGAAAGAACATGATTATTTGAATTCATACAATATGTTTATTTGTGTAGTAGTGTGGTACATGTCATGCATGTCATTTTTTACACATTTACACTTTTTAATTTGTATTAATTGTCTGGTAAGGCATCTCTTTAGTGTCCTAATTTAGGATTTCTATATTGAGAGCAGCTAAAAGGCTTTTAATCAGCATGAATTAACATGTGTCTCTCAAAGTATCCTTTACGTGTGAAAGACTTTCCGCATTGAGAGCAGATGAAAGGCTTTTCTGAAGAGTGAGTTACCAAATGATTCTTAAGTTGTCCTTTCTGCGTAAAACTCTTTCCACACTCAGAGCAGATGAAAGACTTTATTCCAGTATGAATTAACATGTGATTCCTCAGGATTCCTTTACATATGAAACTTTTTCCACACTGAGAGCAGGTAAAAGGTTTTATTCCAGTATGAATTAACATGTGAGTCTCAAGGTATCCTTTACGTGTGAAAGACTTTCCACACTCAGAGCAGACGAAAGGCTTTTCTGAAGAGTGAGTTACCAAATGATCTTTAAGGTGTCCTTTTTGTGTAAAACTATTTCCACACTGAGAGCAACTGAAGGGCTTTATTCCAGCATGAACTAACATGTGCTTTTTAAGGTTTGTTTTACGTGTGAAAGTGTTTCCACACAGAGAGCAGCTGAAAGGCTTTTCTGAAGAGTGAGTTAGCAAATGATCCTTAAGTTGTCTTTTCCGTGTGAAACTCTTTCCACAATGAGAGCAGGTAAAAGGCTTTACTCCAGCATGAATTAACATGTGAGTCTCAAGGTATCCTTTACGCGTGAAAGACTTTCCACACTCAGAGCAGCTGAAAGGCTTTTCTGAAGAGTGAGTTACCAAATGATCTTTAAGGTGTCCTTTTTGTGTAAAACTATTTCCACACTGAGAGCAACTGAAGGGCTTTATTCCAGCATGAACTAACATGTGCTTTTTAAGGTTTGTTTTACGTGTGAAAGTGTTTCCACACAGAGAGCAGCTGAAAGACCTTTTGACATCTGTTTTTTGATTGCTGCAACTCACTGTTTTTTCTCCATTGACATCATGATCTTTCTGAGACTGATATTTCTCCTCCACCTCATTCAGATCTTGTCGTTCTTCTTTCGCTTTCATCAGGCCTAATATGAAACCATTAAAAAGATGAAAATCAATTGGGACATTTGGAAACACTGGACATTGTGACTTTTGTGAAAACAACTAAAAACAGTATTATGCTGAAAGGTGAGTAGTTGGTGCTGTCACTTTGTAAAGAAACACTACTCATCTGTAGGCTGAACACGTAATAGACATGCACATGATATTACAAATGGTGATCATTTTCACAGTGCTGTTGCTTGTATGTTTATAGCAATGTTATCATTATGATTATTTTTAAGATTTATTTTAGGCATGTTTGCCTTTTTTAATAGGGTAGGACAGCATTTCAGACAGGGAGTAAAGTGTGAGAGAGAGGGGCCGTATCAGGAAAGGTGAGCGAGCCGGGATTCGAACTTGGGACGCCCGAAGCTCAATGATACTTCATAAGTACTGCCCACAAGGCTATTGGTGTTGACAAAACTGTGTTAAGTTTGGTCAGTGGCTTGATTAACTGACACACACACACACACACACACACACAAAGGCTCCTGAGATGCTCCGAGTTCAACACAGTTTTATGATTGCAAACAAGCAGTCTAATAATGAAACCTTCTCTTTGTCGGTTCAGTCACATTTCCATAAAAACGTTCAAACACTGATTTAAGAGTTTTTAATGATAGTTAAAGTCTTATTTGTTTTCTTTTATATTAAGGACACTCTGTGTTTAAAGCTTTGTAAGCTTAATATACCACAAACAGTCATTAAAGATGAATAAAGAGTAAACGCCAACCTCCTTGTTCCTCTTGTTTTATTCTCCAGGGTTCTGGTTCACTCGTGTCCTCCTCACTCTCCTCTTTAACAATCACCATCTTCACAGCAGCAGATCTCAGTTCAGCTGATTCTCCTCCAGATATTCCTGCTTTCTTAAGAACTTAGTCACGACTACGAGAATGAGAATATTACAGGTATTTATGGCCTGATTCAAAAACTGTGTTTTTCTATTAACAGAAACAACATTTCTAACAGTTTGTATTAAAACAGCATCCCAAAAAACAACTGAGAGCGCGATGAAACTAATCTTCTTCCTCCGAGCTTTAATAGTGTTTGACAAACAAGCGTATGTGTCTTAGCGCCACCCGCTGGGCTGGAGTGTGGAGGGAAAATAATTAGTACCTGTGCAAAGTGCTACACAAAACAGTGAATAATTGTAGAGCGTGAATTAAGGTATGTGTGCATACAAAATCTACAATTTTATTCAGACTTCAGAATAAACACTTTGTTATTGCAATACATATCTTGGGGATCTTGTACATCTGATGCTCGCTACTGTAATGAATACAATGCTTTTTTAATAGGCTTTAATAGGAAATTCACAACATTAACCAAATGTTCTTTTACATGACTTTTCATTATGTTGGCACTGATGTGTTCATTGACATAAGTACTTGCCTTTGAGAACTAAAGACTTTGAATAAATTACAGGCTTTTGCAGGTTTTCCAATGTGGGGTGCTGTTTGTACGAATTGTATTGAGAAAAGCACATACTTCTTTGCAAATATTATGGATGATTCTAGAAATGCACAAAAGCGACTGAGAAAAAACTGTAACATTATTGCTTATCAATACTGTTTTTTCATAATTTAGCCCCATAGGGCTTGTTTAATACTGGTTATTCATTCCTAATGGCAAGAGAAGCTCAGACACATCAGCTGCAAAGCTACATGACAGTATATCTTGCATCTGCATTTCCTAAATACATCACAAGTGGAAAAATAACTAGTCATTTTAAAAGCAACAGTGAAGAACAATATTAAAAATAATTCTAAGTCTCACTTAAGTGTTACAACCTCTTCTTCGGTTTCCTGAACAAGAACAATATGAAACTCATAAGAAAGAACCTTGATATAATTTATATCATGAATCAAAATGATATATAAACTTTTTGACATTGTTCTTTGGCAAGGAACTCCATATTTGAGTTGATCTGAATCTCACAGTTGAATCTGGTTCAAAGATGTCATTTTCAGATTTATCCACTCTAAAAATAGCAGTTTCAGGCTCCTAAAATGTTGGATACTTCTGGATGAAATACCAGTAAGATACAAAATATATTCAAGTATCTAGCTAAATGTGTCTCCATGTGCATGAAGCCTTAATGTGATATTTTTTTGTATGAATGTGTAGAGCAGATGAATTATTGAAACACTTCCCACATTCAGTGCAGTGATACGGTTTCTCTCCAGTGTGGATCCTCTCGTGTGTTTTCAGATGTGCTGACTGACTAAATCTTTTGTCACAGTGTGAACACTTATAAGGTTTTTCTCTAGTGTGGATCCTCTCGTGTCTTTTCAGGTCTCCTGGCTTAATGAATCTCTTGTTGCAGTGTGAACACTTAAAAGGTTTCTCCCCAGTGTGGATCCTCTCGTGTGTTTTCAGATTTGATGACCGACCAAATGTCTTGTGACAGTGTAAACACTTGTAAGGTTTTTCTCCAGTGTGGACGTTCATGTGTTTATTAAAATTTGCTGATTGTGTAAAACTTTTCCCACGCTGATCACAAGTGAACGGCTTCTCTCCTTCATGAACTCTCATGTGATGCTCAAGACTTGTTTTGTGTGTCAAACTCTTTCCACACTGAGTGCAAATGAAAGATTTCCTGGCTCTTCTTTTCTTTAAGTTTTTCTGTTTGGTTTGAGAGCAACTCAAAAGTTTTCCAGTTTTGACATGATTTTTCTCCTCAGCTTCACTTGATTCTTCATTCTCCTCTTTTACTTCAATCAACTCTGAAATAAAAGTAAAAAATTGTAGAAAAAAAATTCAGTAACTTGTTAAAAGCTGAGAAATGTAAACATAAACGTGACCCCTGATATAACAGTGCATGGCTCCAGACTAACATTTAAGAGCAGTGCCACTAAGTTCTTTAGATGGTCGCACCAGAAGCAGATTTGGTAGAGCTGGTGTGTGGGCTATGAAAAATAAAGATTATTTATTCATAAAATTACTACCATTATTCTTGTATAATGTTATATAGAACTGACCGACAACTTCAGTGATTATAATTGATGTGTAATTTAGTCACAAAGTGAAGAAAATTTGTGACATTACTACAAAAAAGTACAAAACATTGACAACATTTGATTTTTAGATGATTTGATATTTTAAAATAGTGATTTTAGAATTTCAAAATACAAAAGGAAAAAGTTGAAATTAATGACTATTAACCCAATAAGTGCCCCTCTGCTTTCATCTGTTATGGTGAAAATTTGATGTATTTTTTAATTTTACTGTGTACGGGGCAGTAGGCAGTCAGCAGTAAGCAAGTATGCCATTTCGAAGACAGCCATTGTTTCCCCTGCTCAGGGAGTAGGAAGCAATGAACACCTGTCTAGGGATCAGTGATCTGAATCAGGTGTGTTAACTAAGCGAGACAGGCAAACCCTGATCAAACAACCTGAACCAGCTAATTAATCTATTAGGTAGCACTTGATAAATAGCTACAGACAGATGGGTTGGAGCAGGGCTGAAACCTTTAATGAGGCGTCTGAAGATCAGATTTGCACGTAGGCAAGTTGTGCACTCCTGGGTTAAATGTAATCTCATTTTATTTCAGTTTCCTCTACCAATCTTTTTTTTTTTTTCATAGGCATTTGTTTCATCGCATCAGCGGCATGGAGGGCGGCAGGTCAACAGTAAAATTCTGCGGCTTTTGCAGAGCAAACTGAGAAGCCCATATCGTGCACACCTCACACAATTTAAAAGACTCCTTTGGATACGTGACGTGCCCTTACTTGTACAAGTATGTCTGCCCCTGTGTGGCACCACGGGACGCAGCACCCATACGATTAAATACTGCCCACTTGTGCATTGCATTCTGTGAAACAGCATCCCATGCAGTGTCTTCAGATGCATACATCAAATTACGGCAAATCTGGGTATTCCATAATTTGCATACTATTCACAGTATTCAAATAGCACATACTGCAATATAGTATGAGTTGTATGGTAGTATGCCATTCAGAACACAGTGTCTATACTGATTTCAGTGTACTTGAGTTATTTTAGCAGATTCTGACAAATATAGGTCATCTGGGTGTTCCATGCTTACAGAAAATTTGCATACTATGCACAGTATACATACTGAATACTGCAGAAATCGTTAGAGTAGTATGATAGTATTTTTATTGTTTACCACAAAATTATATTTTGATAAACACTGTGTTTTGTCCCATTAAAAATAACATTTAAATTGGATCATCTTTAGAGCTTTAAATATGGAAATATTTGTGTGGAATACTTGAAAGTTGTTAAAGTGCCTGAATTTCTCTTTCAAAAGGTTGTACAAACTCTGAAATTTATGATGTAAAAAACATTGGGCTATTTCTGCCACAATCTGCTGGTTTTGAAGATGGAGATGAATTTTATTCACTGTGAAAATTTTAGATAATATTTATTTGTCGTGTCGTTGGTAATGACTGGTTGAGAATTATTTATCCAGATTATATTTCATTGCTTGATGCATTATTGTGGATGCGGCATCAGACCTGAAAGTGCCGGATCTGAAGATGATCTACTTACTGTGATTGTTTTTTGTATGACTTTGTAGAGCAGATGAATGATTGAAACACTTCCCACATGCAGTGCAGTGATACGGTTTCTCTCCGGTGTGGATCCTCTCATGGGTTTTCAGGGTACCAAACTGAATGAATCTTTTGTCACAGTGTGAACACTTATAAGGTTTCTCTCCAGTGTGGATGTTCATGTGTACCTTAAGGTTTGCTAAGTGTGCAAAACTATTTCCACATTGATCACATGTGAATGGTTTCTCTCCAGTATGAACTCTCATATGTGCCATAAGGCTTCCTTTTTGTATGAAACTCTTCCCGCACTGAGCGCATGTGTGCGGTTTCTCTCTAGTATGGATGTTCATGTGTTTCTTAAGGTTTGCTGAGTGTGAGAAACTCTTCCCACACTGATCACAAGCAAATGGCTTCTCTCCAGTATGAACTCTTATATGCCCCGTAAGGTGTACTTTTAGTGTGAAACTCTTTCCGCACTGATCACATGCGTACGGTTTCTCTCCATTGTGAATTCTCATGTGAACATTAAGACTATATTTGGTTGTCAAAGTCTTCCCACACTGAGTGCAGGTGAAAGATTTCTTGGCTCTTCTCTTCTTTACATCTTTCTGTTTGGTTTGAAAGCAACTCAAAGGTTTTTCTCCAGTTTTGTCATTTTTCTCCTCAACTTCATTTAATTCTTTGTTCTCTTTAATTTCTTCAATAGACTCTAAAATAAAAGCAAAAAGAGTTCATTTGTCAGTAACTTGGAAAAAAAAGTGAAATGTGAAAGTACATAAAAGTGAACCCAGGTATAAGTGTAAAGACAATTTCTATACAAAATTTTGTCCCTTTTGATGCAATTTTATAAATTATACTTCCCTGAAACATTTCATGAATGAGGTACATTAATCTACAAAACATCATTTTTAAAACATTATAGACACAAATCCCATGTTTCTATAAGGAAAACTATTAAATATGTTTGATCAACATAAAATGTATCTAACATACATTTTGTTAGAAAAAAAAAAAAACTGTCCCTTATTTGCTGCTCCATCTATATTATTCAACAGCCCTAAAGATTGTTTCAAACAAAATCTAAAACTACTTTATCTGTATTATCAACCCCATGGAGTCGAAGACCACACATTTTTTCTTGATGACCACAAAAATAATTAAAAATACTCCATCATTTTGATCGCACAGATAAGAATAAGGTATTGTTTCAAACTGCAAACGGCTCTACTTACATTTGGGTCACACTTTACGGATTATGTGATCACTTAGCTCTGAGACACTGTTTATGATTTATAGAGATTAAAGAAAATGAGCGGGTAGATTTTTTATCACACACTGCCAACACACATTTATATTCAAACAGCATGTAAAACTGAATTTTGCATAATAGGTGCAACTTTAAAGTGAGAACAACAAAAGACAAATTCAAAATCATTAACTTCTCTTGACTAAAGGACTTTTGCAACTTTAATAAGAAACAAAGAAAGTTTGATTTTTACTGTAAAGTCTATGCTGTTTTATTTTACATTTGATTATTCATTTCTGTAGTAGGTTGTTAACTGAATACTTTAGACTTGCATTACAAAAACCCTTGAAGTACAGTTTCTTTCATTTGTATCTTTTTATTCTATTGCATTTGTCCTTTGTTTATTACAGACTGTTTAATTATTTTCAACAACCAACTTTCTTTGTTTTGTTTTTTTGTTTTTTACCAAACTTAGTTACCCTAGTACTCTGCTGTGGTATTGGGAATGTGAAATTTCGCTGGTCTCTAGATGTCACGGCAACCTTATTATATACAGAAAATATACATTTGATAAATAACACTATCTTTAAATAAATCACATATAACGTTGTGGACATATGGCCTATTCATAATGTGTTAAATAAACATGTCAAATAATTGTGATTACAATACTGACCCAAATAATCGTAATTATGATTTCTGCCATAATCAAGCAGCCCTAGCAAAAACTGTAGTCTACCACATCCAGTTCTTGCAAACAAATGTTCTGTATGTGTTTTATGGCCTTATTTCAGTGACTTTTTTTTTCACTAACCATGCATAAACGTTTTCTCAAAAATAAGTTTAAAGCTTTGTGAGCCTAATGTACCACAAACAGTCATTAAAGATGAATGAAGAATAAACATCAATTAACCTCCTTCTTCTTCATGTTTTATCCTCCAGGTTTCTGGTTCCTCCTGTTTTATTCTCCAGGGTTCTGGTTCACTCATGTTCTCCTCACTCTCTTCTTTAATAAACACCATCTTCACAGCAGCAGTTCTCAGTTCATTCTCCTCCAGATATTCCTGCCTGCTTGAAAACTTAATCACAACTGTGACAATAACGATACTACAGCTATTTATTGATCTGATCCAAAAAACTGTATTTAAATTTCTAATAGATTGTATTAAAACAGCATCACGATAAAACGCAGTGAAAGATAGCGCAGTGAAACTTTCTCTGAGGTTTAATGGTGTTCGTCAAACAAATGTTTGTGTTTTAGCGCCACCCGCTGGACTGGAGTGTGAAACGGCGAGCGAAGGGAAATAATACGGGGAATGTTTACTTACTACAATAATGTGCGCTGATTTTTTTTTTTTTTTTAATTAATGCAGGCCTGTTAGATTCTTCGTATATAATATTAGGCCTATTAGGTTACTTTTATTCTTAAATTACAATTAATCTGCCCGCAATAATTTCATTTCACTGTCACTAGCTTACTCCTCAATAAACAGGTGTAGTCATTTATACAATTAATAATTAAAATGATTAACACTGCAGTCATTAATGAAAACTAAGAGCAACTTATTATGCACCGGTTTTTAAAAAATAAATTTCTTATGTTTTTTACTGCGGGCCGCAAGATGAATATTAAGGGAATAAATGAAGAGCTCTTTTCCAAAACGCGATAAACGCACTGATCTATGGATAAACGCCATTTATTACAAAATTGAGTTCCTGCCAAAATCAGTATTGTATCTGGTCGTTATTAAAAAGGCAGTTTTTAATTTTACGCAAAATGCGACATCCGCTGTGTTATTCTGTCATGTTTTCTCCCTTTTTTTCCAAGCGCCAGTTTCCCTTTTCTGCAAAATGCGATACACCGCTCAACCAATCACAGCGCAACATTTCACGCATTGTAAACAGTAAAGGCGGCGCTTTGAATACACCCAGCATCATAGTTTTCTGCGTTGAGTAATGAATCACAGACATGTCTGACGAATTCTTTCATAAACAAAGTGTAGAGAAAGTGTAAATAAGAGATTCATTGAGCAGTGTAGAGAGTTTCGTTGATTATAATTTTGTGAGATCGCGATGAACTCAGATGATTGACAGCTTTTAATGATTTTAAGGGAGTTTGTAAATGAGATATTGATTTAATACAACAGCTAAATAAACATGAAGTTAATATTAAGTGACTTGCATTGTCTGGCTATAACACTATTGCCTGATTTTGCTCTATTTCATCTTCAAAAATAGTTTGAAACAAAATCACAACTGAGCCGAATGAACGAATGAACGTGCATTTTCTAGTGAGTCAATGAATCAATTACTCCTTAATAAAAAGAGTCACTTGCTTTATTCCTGAATCAATCAGCCGTTCGAACGAACCAAATGAATGATATGACACAGAAATTAAATCAGTGACTTGCCGTCACCTACTGGCAGTATTTCATTTTTATCTTCTTTTTAGTTATTAAAATCAATTAATATTTCTATGTTCAAAATTGTATATTTAAAACATTAAATCTCAACAGGAGTTTATGAATTTGATTGCACTTATGCCATCTCTTTCCATCACTTATACTTTCTCTAAAAAGAAAAGTAAGCGTAGACCCCTAATGGATTTATTGCATTTTGGGAAAAAAATAATCAGTTTTTATAATAAACCTTTGAAAAATCAAAATCTAGATTTGAATTGTTTATGTTATTATAACCTAAAGATGCTATGTGAAAGTTTAAAATAGAAAACAGTGGTTTTCATCTTGCCACTTTCTTGGTAAAGAAAACACATTTTTACTCAAATTAATCAAAATGGATTTATAGCATTTTGGAAAACAGCTCCTCAGATATTAAGGCAGTTACAGTATATACTGTTATTAGCATTGTCCTCTCTGAGAGAAATTGTGCCATTAATGCAGCATTAGAAAGCTCTGTCAGTTTTCTCATTCATTAACTTCATAACAGTGAAGTGTTTGAAAAAAAAAGAAAACTTTTGTAATCAAACGTGGCTTAATACAGAATGTGGCTGAAATCATGCTAATTTATAGTATTATAAAAGCTATGTCGATTAGCAGTGCATTATAAACGCACTTTATTCTTATAGACTGGATCACTTATTACTTTCTAAACTGTCAGCAGGCGATGAGTGTTCTACCGGCATTCTTACTATTCCCTAACGGGAGAGAGCATCACTGACTGACAGCCAAAACACTGAAAATCACCCATGCATATCAGTCACACGGGACTAGTTCTTAGGATGTGTGTGTGTTAGAATATAATATCTAATCAACTGTCAAGATTCAGTCTGGTTGAGCGATGGAGCACAGGAGTCAGGATCCTGGACCAGTGAATAAATGACGACACACAGAAGTGCAATTCTCTCAAGGGTACTTTATTAAGAGAGGTCAGTTAAGATAATAGAGAATACATGTAGATAAGAGAATATATAGTAGAGAATATATGTAGAATATTTATTGGTTGTCAGCAGAAATATAGAAAGATAAAACATCACATCCATATAAGGATGTACAACATGTCTCATGATTCTTAGGACTAGACTTATGTCATGTCTGCAGTCTGTCTTCCCAAGTTAGTATGAGAGAGGCACAAGATGTTGGGATTCTTACAATCTCTCAGTGTGTGTAAATTAATTTTTACTTCAACAATGTTTATGGTCTTTTCAGGGAAAATATTAAGCGATATATTGAATCATTTAGGTGGGTGTTTCTGCTGCACACTGACAATACAGGTAACTGATCAAGCACAAAATATATTTTTTATGTATGTAATTATGCAGGAAATATTAAACATGAACTGGTATGATCCATTATTAGTATCCGAAACTGATTTGAATATACAATACATATTGCAATACAAGCCTTACTATGTTGCTCTATATTGTGCTGAAATTCAAAACTTAAAAATGCATCTTGGAAATTAAGCTTCATGTCTAAGTCCATAATTACATAAACAGTGAATAATTGTACAAGGTGAATTAAGGTATACACACAAAGTATAACATTTTATTCAGATTTCAGAAAATGCACACTGTCATTTGTAACACATTTGTCGAGGATCTCGTACTGTGATTGTTTTTTGTATGCCTGTGTAGACCAGATGAACGACTGAAATGCTTCCCACATGCAGTGCAGTGAAACGGTTTCTCTCCAGTGTGGATCCTCTCATGTGTTTTCAGATTTGATGGATGACTGAATCTTTTCTCACAGTGTGAACACTGATAAGGTTTCTCTCCCGTGTGAATGTTCATGTGTGCCTTAATGTTTGCTAAGTGTGCAAAACTCTTTCCACACTGAAAACATGTGAATGGCTTCTCTCCTGTATGAACTCTCATATGTGACATAAGGCTTCCTTTTTGTGTGAAACTCTTCCCACACTGATCGCACGCGTGCGGTTTCTCTCCAGTATGGACTACCTTGTGTTTCTTCAGGTGTCTTGACTGACTGAATGTCTTGTCACAGTGTAAACACTGATAGGGTTTCTCTCCAGTGTGAATGTTCATGTGATCCTTAAATCTTAACGATTTTGTGAAACTCTTCCCACATTGATCACAACGAAATGCTTTCTCTTCAATATGAACTCTCATGTGACGCTCAAGATTAAATTTGCTTGTCAAACTCTTTCCACACTGAGTGCAGATGAAACATTTCTTGGCTCCTCCTTTTTTTACATTTTTCTGTTTGGTTTGAGAGCAACTCAAAGGTTTTTCTCCAGGTTTGACATGATTTGTCTCCTCATCTCTCAATTCTTCGTTATCCTCACTTTCTTCAATAAACTCTAAAATAAAAGCAAAAACGGTTTATTTGTTAGTAGCTTGAAAACAAAAAAAAAAAACAAACAAACAAAAAAAAAAAACAAGAATTGCACCATGGTGTAAGTGTTAAGACAATGTCTATACAAAAATGTTCCTTTTGATTTAATTTTATATATTTTAATTGAGTTATGAATGAGATATATTGATTTTCAAAATAACATTTTTAAAACAGTATAGACAAATCCCTTGTTTCTACAACAAGAAATATTGAATGTTTGATTAGCTACACTATTATCTAACATACATTTTGTTGAAAAAAAGTGTTCCTTATTTTCTGCTCCATTTATATCATGCAGCAGCTCTAATAATTGTTTCTATTACAACAAACAAAATCTAAAACTGCATCGGATGTGTTCTTGCTCCGCCCCTTTTATCAAGAATACATCAAAAGGTGTCTTGTGTGAACTTGAGGCAGCCAGGTATCCCAGAACGCATTTCACACCAACCAGCGAGTGTTAATGGCGGAGAAGAAAACCCACTTAATTTTTAAAATATTACTGTTATTGTGTCAGTTTTAAGAGTATTTCAAGTGAGAAAGTAGTTTCTTAAAACTCAGATCTGTGGTTCATTTATAAAGAAAGCTGAGTGGAAGGATTTATTCAAGAATTCATAACAAACAGATTTCTAGGCATTCATTTTCTTTTATTTGACACCTGATGTGTGCAGTTTACTTTTCTTGCTTTTAAAGAAACGTTATCTTCTTCAGTAACATTTTCTGTTTGTTTTTTGTTTGCAGTCTTATTTTCCACTGCTAGATTATGCTTACTCCAGGCTTAATTTAAACCTGTCTGTTGCAAGCATAGTATGCCACAAATAGTTGTTAAAGACGAATAAGGAATTAAACACCAACCTCCTTGTTCCTCATGTTTTATTCTGCAGAGTTCTAGTTCCTCATGTTTTATCTTCCAGGTTTCTGGTTCCTCGTGTTTTATTTTCCAGGTTTCTGGTTCCTCTTGTTTTATTCTCCAGGTTTCTGGTTCACACATGTTCTCCTCACTTTCGTCTTTAACAAACATCATTTTCACAGCAACAGATCTCAGTTCAGCTGATTCTCCTCCAGATATTCCTGCTTGCTTCAGAACTTAGTCACGACTGTGAGGATGAGAATATCACAGGTATTTGCTGACCTGATTCAAAAACTTTAAAAAAAAATAGTGTTTACAAAAAACTACATTTCTAACAGTTTGTATTAAACGAGCATCACAATAAACCAACAGAGACGGCGGTGAAACTAATCTTCTTCCTCTGAGGTTTAATGGTGTTTGTCAAACAAACGTATGTGTTTTATCGCCACCCGATGGACTGGAGTGTGAAGCTTCGAGAGGAGGGAAAATAATACTTTGTGCGTCTACAAGGCGCGCTGATTTGTTTTCATTAAAAAAAAGCCGATCTGCACAAATAAATTAAAAGAACGTAAAAGTATAGACTCTAGTGGTAATTGATCAGCATCAATAGTCTTCGTGAGTGAAGATTAGAGGAGAAAAACGAGCGAATTTATCAGTCAGATATTTAATTGGAAATCACGCAAGTTGCAGCATGTAAATATGGAAATCAAGATCAATAAAAACACATGATAATGATAAGATGAAGCCTTATGAAAAAACGAACTAAATTCATGTTGAAAAACAACAGTCTTGGGTATTGTGACAAAATAAGATCTTTTGAAGATATTTCTGAACAGATAAAACAACCTAAAACAAGATCATATATATATATATATATATATATATATATATATATATATATATATATATATAAGGTCTTGTTTGAGCTTGTTTTATCTGTTCAGAAATATCTTCAAAAGATCTTATTTTGTCAATCTGGAATTCACATTCAACTGTTTAAGACACATTCAAATATTTAGATATATATGTTTAGATAAATATTTACAAATATATATGATTTTTAGATAAATATTTATAAATATATATGATTTCTGCTGCTTATACTACCCTGCTAAATAAATAAATAATTAAATATACTGAATAAAATCCAGAAAGACACCATCACAAATGTGTAATGGTTTTACAGGTTATAATAGGACTTGTACTGGTTTTAACAGAAACTGTAATGACCCTGTGGGTTTCCACAGGTTATTGGTCTATTGGTGGCTTGTTAAAACCACTAAATCCTAATGGAATATGTCCCAAAACACACCGCAGAAAACCATTTTTTTAAAAAAAAAAAAAAAAGTTGATTGGTTGTGAATTTAAAATTTGAAGAACTTCTTTTTATTATTTATTTATTTTTATTTATTTATTTATTTTTAGCAGGGTATATTGGGTCATGGTTGTGCAGGATAGTTCCTGACGCACTGCAGGGTGATCACATCGGAGGAAAGAGGTTAAAGAGACATTGTACTAGCATTATGATTTAAGATTTTAACATTTAAAATAACATTATAATAATGTTATACAAACCAAAAACTAAAGTTTTATTTTCGTTAAGAAAACTTTCCTGGCCAACCAAAAACAAACCATAAAAAATAACATATTGAGAACCAAAAACTAATGTTCTGGAAACCAGAACTGTTAGCTGGGAGTAGACTTACCTGCAAAACTTACAAAATCACACAAAATCACTTAGGTCTTAATAAATGCAATATTTTTCTCACATGCTCGCTGACTGAATGAACTCATCCTCGTGATGACGTCAACAAGGGCAGATTAAAAACAACAAAATAAGTATATTGAACAAAAAAACACATCAAACAAAAATAAAGATTACTAACAGACAAACTCCATCTCATTCAATCTCAGTCACATGTATAGTAAAATATTAGGCAGTTAAAAGCTTTATTAAGAAACTTAAAACAGAATGTGCTTTCGGTAATGGGTAACAGCACATGAACGGTTTGTTAAAAGCTTCTACTTTCATTCATGTCAGAGTGATCAAACTACAGGGGATACATATGCATCATAAGACAATTGAACATAATATGAAACTCATAAGAAAGAGCAGTATTATCATTTAAATCATGAAGAAAAGTGATTTACAAGAATACGTTTTATTAGTGTTCTTTGGAGAGGAACTTCATTGTTGATCTTTCTCACAGTTGAATCTGCTGGTTTGAAGATTAAGATGAACTAAATTCACTGTGAAAACTTTAGATCTTTGTCATGCTGCTTGAAATGACTGGTCAGGACAGATTTATCCATATGATATTTTATTTCTTGATGCATTATTGTGTCTCATTTAGTGAGAACACGGAATCAGAGCTGAATGTACTTGTTCTGAAGAAGATCTACTTACTGTGATTGTTTTTTGTATGCCTGTGTAGAGCAGATGAACGAGTGAAACGCTTCCCACATGCAGTGCAGTGACACGGTTTCTCTCCAGTGTGGATCCTCTCATGTGTTTTCAGTTCTCCTGACTGAGTGACTCTCGTGTCACTGTGTGAACAGGTTGAAAAGGTTTTTCTCCATTGTGAATCCTCTGCTGCTGTTTCCAATGTTCAGCTAAACTAAAAGTCTTTTCACACTCAAAGCACATGTAGACTCTTACACCAGTATGTATTTTTTGATGTTCTTTTAAATGTTGTAAATATGAAAAACTCTTTCCACACAAATGACATGAATGTGGTTTCTCCTTTGTATGACATTTCCGGTGCTGCTTCAGGATTGAAAAGATTGAGAAGATGAGAGATTCAGAACCCTGCAGAATGAAACCTGAAGATACCAAAAAACAAAGAGGTTGGTGGTTATTCTTGATCCCTCATTAATGAACATTAAATACAGGAAACTTGTAGTTAGAAAAATCATAAGATCTGTGAAATAACAGTTAAAGTGTTAAATGATATACAGGACAGTTTCTATGAACTGAGTACAAACTGGAGCCTGTTATTATTATTATTATTAATTAATTTATTTATTTATTTTTTAATAAACAGTTAAAAAGAGCTTTGAGGAATTTTTTAAAGGCATAATTTAAGCAAAACCTGATTTATAGTTGCTAATGTCAAATTTTCAAGTTTCATTAACAATTAATCAGAAGTTATTTTTCTTAACTTTTGGCAACATGCTTGATTAATACTGTCAAAAAAAAGTTTTACATCTGGTAGATCAATGTACCCAATTCACTGAATGCTCCTGGGACAATACAACTGATTTATAATATTCAATTAAATTCATGTTAATTTAAATAGCACATTTCACAATACACTGTTGCAAAGCAGCTTCACAGAAAATGTAAGTTTCTACATTATATTTAAGAATATATATATATTTTATATTATATATCAGTTGTGACTATGTCATGTTGATTCCATATGGCAGAAATGTACAGTAAAATCATGCAGTTAGTTAATGATGTATTCAAACAAAGGCTGAACTATCAACAGCAAGGTCTTCGAAAGGGCTGGACCCAGACTGAAGCTATGTGATTCCTACAACAGGATGCCCATCTTTTGGCAGAAACAGACAAGCGAGTAGAGAAAAATTAGTGAAGCTGCTGTTCCGATCAAGGAAAAAAATGATAATGTGCATTTGATCGGATATAATTTCAGTACAAGGGGCATTGGATGCATGATGCATTTAATAGTACTCGCATATCTAAAACAGAACATTTACAGAAATACAATTATGCGAAGTAAAATTATAAACAAAGAAAAAATGTTTTGACATTGCTCTTTTAGCGAGGAACTCCAAATGGTGTCTCCATGTCACTTGTAATGCCTGGTTAGGTCAGATTTATCCTGATGATATCTTATTGTTTGGTAAAGACACAGCATCAGATCTTAAAGTATTGGATCTGAAGATGATCTACATTTGTATGAGTGTGTAGAGATGTTGAATGATTCAAACGCTTCCCATATGCAGTACAGTGACCTGGTTTCTCTCCAGAGTGAATCCTCTCATGTATTTTCAGGTCTTCTGAACAGCTGAATCTCGTTACAGTGTGAACACTTATAAGGTTTCTTTCTAGTGTGAATCCTCTGGTGCTGTTTCATATGTTCAGATGAAGTCTTGTCACACTCAAAGCACATGTAGTCTCTCACACCAGTATGTATTTTTTGATGTTCTTTCAAAATTGAAAAATGTGAAAAACTCTTTCCACACAAAAAATGGCATGAATGTGGCTTCTACTTAGTATGAACTCTCAGGTGTCTCTTCAGGGCCGAAGCCCTCAAAAATGTTTTATCGCATTGATTACGTGAGTACAGTTTCTCTCTAGTGTGGATGTTCATGTGACCTTTAAGATGGACTGATTGTGTGAAACTCTTCCCGCACTGATCACAAGTGAACAGTTTCTCTCCAATATGAACTCTCATGTGAAGCTCAAGAGTATATTTGCATTTCAAACTCTTTCCACACTGATTACACATGTACTGTTTCTGTGCTGTATGAACGTTCATGTGTCTCATAAGGCTACCTTTTTGTGTGAAACTCTTCCCGCATTGATCACATGTGTACGGTTTCTCTCCAGTGTGGATCCTCTCATGTGTATTCAGATTCGATGGATGACTGAATCTTTTCTCGCAGTGTGAACATTGATAAGGTTTCTCTCCCGTGTGGATGTTCATGTGTGCCTTAATGTTTGCTAAGTGTGCAAAACTCTTTCCACACTGATAGCATGTGAAAGGTTTCTCTCCTGTATGAACTCTCATATGTGACATAAGGCTTCCTTTTTGTGTGAAACTCTTCCCACACTGATCACACGCGTGCAGGTTCTCTCCAGTATGGACTACCTTGTGTTTCTTCAGGTGTCTTGACTGACTGAATGTCTTGTCACAGTGTAAACACTGATAAGGTTTCTCTCCAGTGTGAATGTTCATGTGATTCCTAAAGCTTAACGATTTTGTGAAACTCTTCCCACATTGATCACACGTAAATGCTTTCTCTTCAATATGAACTTTCATGTGACGCTCAAGATTAAATTTGCTTGTCAAACTCTTTCCACACTGAGTGCAGATGAAACATTTCTTGGCTCCTCCTTTCTTTAAAATTTTCTGTTTGGTTTGAGAGCAACTCAAAGGTTTTTCTCCAGTTTTGACATGATTTGTCTCCTCATCTCTCAATTCTTCGTTATCCTCACTCTCTTTAATAAACTCTAAAATAAAAGCAAAAACAGTTTATTTGTTAGTAGCTTGAAAAACAAACAAAATAAAAAAACCCATAAAAAGTGCACCATGGTGTAAGTGTTAAGACAATTTCTATACAAAAATGTTCCTTTTGATTCAATTTTATATATTTTAATTCAGTTTTTATCAATGAGGTATATTGATTTTCAAAATAACATTTTTAAAATATTATAGTATAGCAAATCCTATTTTCTACAACAAGAAATATTGAATGATTGATCAGCTACACTATTAACTAACATACATTTTGTTGAAAAAAAAGTGTTCCTTATTTTCTGCTCCATTTATATCATGCAACAGCTCTAAAAATTGTTTCTATTACAACAAACAAAATCTAAAACTGCATCAGATGCGTTCTTGCTCCGCCCCTTTTATCGAGAATACATCAAAAGGTGTCTTGTGCGAACTTTAGGCAGCCAGGTATCCCAGAATGCATTTCTCAGATCTGTGGTTTATTTATAAAGAAAGCTGAGTGGAAGGATTTATGCAAGAATTCATTACAAACAGATTTCTAGGCATTCATTTTCTTTTGTTTGACACCCGATGTGTGCAGTTTACTTTGCTTGCTTTTAAAGGAGTCATCGGATGCCCATTTTCCACAAGTTGATATGATTCTCTAGGGTCTTAATGAAAAGTCTTTAATATACTTTGATTAAAAATTCTCAATGGTTTTGTAAAACAACATGCCAAACCATGCCAAAATCAGCTCTGCAAAAATCATCTCATTCTAAGGGGTTGCTCCTTTAAATGCACATGAGCTCTGCTCACCCCACCCCTCTTCTCTCTGTGGAAAGACGGGCCGTTTCTCAATACCAAGTATGCAAAGTTCAGACTTGCGTGCTTCGTAGTTCGGACTTGGAAGTTTGACTTGGGAGTACGAACTCCCGAGGACGTGAGGACGCAAGTCCTGTAATTCTGCAAATGGAACAGCAGTGTACTTGATAACGTCAGTCAGCTCGCCTTTTCTACTCTGGTTATCTTCACTGTATGTATTTACAATAAGAAGAAATATGATATCAACCACCACTGCCTCTTTTAGTTTTCATTTAAACATATTAATAGCTGCAAAAACGTAGTTCAGGGAATGTACAACATTACAGTGAAAAAAATATTATATCAAACAGCATTGCCTCTTTTCCGTTTCATTTAACGTTAAATATATTAATAGCGACAAAAATGTGGTTCATGCAACGCGTACACGCATTACAATAAAACAAAGTGATATCAAACACCACTGCCTCTTTGTTTTTTTCAAAATATAAACCACAACCCTCTTTTCGTACTCGTTTAAAAAAAAAAAACATATTAATATGTGATTCAAGCTATATGTGCACTGTGTATAATACATCTTTATGTATAATAAAATGAAATATGACAAGCACAACTCTGCCTTTTTTGTTAAATGTCAGTTTTAATGAACAATATTAGCCATTATAAAAGTATAAGTATAAAGTATAAGAGACGTATGTAATCGGAAATAAAGACAAAAGCAGACAATTCGGTCAAACGCATGCTAAAAAGTCAGCGTTGAATTACGATTGATAAACAATTTATGAAGCATAACTTTGTCCTCAGTCAAAACGATATGACCTGGAATAAATAATAGATTCACGAGACCAAAAATTAACTGTTAGATTTACCCAAAACGAATTATACCTCTTGTTTAACCACTACAGAGACATCAGGACCAGTGGCAAATGTCAGAAGGACTAGCCGTGGTGAGGCTCTCTCTGCGGGATACACGACCACTGAGCACCCGGTGTTCGCCTGGAACTCACATCTCCGAAATCGGCGAAACAAATTTTCAAATAGGCCCTGTCTTTGTAATTAAACCGCAGATTTGAGTTTTAAACAACTACATTCTCGCCTGAAATACTTTATTTCATGACAGAATAACAGTAATATTTTGAAAATTATGCGGGTTTTCTCCCCAGCCATTAACGCTCACTGATTGGTGCGAAATGCATTCTTGGATACATGGCTGCCTCAAGTTCACACAAGTCTCCTCTTGATGCATCCTAGATAAAAGGGGAGGAGCAAGAACACATCCGGGGATTTGAACTGTACTTGGCTAGTGTGAACTTTGAATTGGAACAGTACTTGGGCGACGACTGATGACGTTTCACAAGTCCACAAGAACACAAGTACAGACAAGAACGCATATTGAGAAAAGGCTATGGTCTTGTTTACATTAGCCGCATTTAGCCACGTTTAGCCCCTAAACTTCCTAACTACCAAGTTATAAGCAAAGGCGATCGCATAAAAAAAAAAATCGCAGGCGATTCATAAAAAAACCCTTATACTCACTTCTGCTCTAAGTGAAGCTGGATCATGAATGATTTGCACGAAGATAGACGGATATATGTAGATCGGGAGGTGCATTCCCTTCACAAACAAATGTAATCCACTGCATCTTCAGCGCCTCAGATGTCGGGAGTAAATGACGACCACTATGTTCATTATTACATCCAGCAACACAACACCTCAATCGCTCAATCGGAGATATTCTTGTCTAACTTACATCACTGCTCCGACATCAAAACATGGAAAGTTACTGGACTGTGACAGCTGATCTGAGGTAAGAGCTCATGTCAATCAACTATTGTGGGAGCGGCCTCTGTGGGTGTGACGCCGCAACCACAGGCATCTGAGAACGGCTCGATTTGAAAAAGGGGATATTATTTTTACAGATTAATTAAAAACCACTGCATGGATTTTTATTATTATAGGGTACACACATTAATGTTCAAACAACATGAAAAAGTGAACTTAGCATCCGATGACCCCTTTAAAGAAACGTTATCTTCTTCAGTTAAATTTTCTGTTTGTTTTTTGTTTGCAGTCTTATTTTCCACTGCTCGATTATCCTTACTGCAGGCTTAATTTAAACCCTGTCTGTGCTGCAAGCATAGTATGCCACAAATAGTTGTTAAAGACGAATAAGGAATTAAACACCAACCTCCTTGTTCCTCATGTTTTATTCTGCAGAGTTCTAGTTCCTCATGTTTTATCTTCCAGAGTTCTTGTTCCTCGTGTTTTATTTTCCAGGTTTCTGGTTCCTCTTGTTTTATTCTCAAGGGTTCTGGTTCACACATGTTCTCTTCACTCTCCTCTTTAACAAACACCATCTTCACAGCAGCAGATCTCAGTTCAGCTGATTCTCCTCCAGATGTTCCTGCTTGCTTCAGAACTTAGTCACGACTGTGAGGATGAAAATATTACACGTATTTGCTGACCTGATTCAAAAACTTAAAAAAATGTATTTACAGAAAACTACATTTCTAACAATTTGCATTAAACGAGCATCACAACAAAAGAACAGAGACGGCGGTGAAACTAATCTTCTTCCTCTGAGATTTAATGGTGTTGGTCAAACAATCGTATGTGTTTTAGCGCCACCCTCTGGACTGGAGTGTGAAGCTTCGAGAGGAGGAAAATAATACTTTGTGCGTGTACCAGGCGCGCTGATTTGTTTTTCTTAAATAAATAAATAAATAAATAAAACTAAAAAAAAAAAAAAAAAAAAACCCCGATCTGCACAAATCAATTAGAAGAACATAAAAGTATAGACTCTAGTGGTAATTGATCAGCATCAATAGTCTTCGTGAGTGAAGATTAGAGGAGAAAAACGAGAGAATTTATCTGTCAAATATTTAATGGAAAATCACGCAAAGTGTAAATATGGAAATCAAGATCAATAAAAACACATGATAATGATAAGATGAAGCTTTATGAAAAAACGAACTAAATTAATGTTGAAAAACAACAATCTTGGTATGTGTCCGTCTAAATATCTGGAGCTTAAACAGCTGAGTAACAGATAATGTGAATTCCAGATTCACAAGATTTTATACATGTATATATATATATACACACACACACACACACACACACATATAAAATGATTAGGCCTCCAGACGGATCAGTTCCCTGCTGCTTATACTACCCTGCTAAATAAATAATTAAATATACTGAATAAAATCCAGAAAGACACCATCACTAATGTGTAATGGTTTTACAGGTTATAATAGGCTTTGTACTGGTTTTAACAGAAACTGTAATGACCCTGTGGGTTTCCACAGGTTATTGGTCTATTGGTGGCTTGTTAAAACCACTAAATCCTAATAGAATATGTCCCAAAACACACCGCAGAAAACCATTTTTTTTTAAAGTTGATTGTTTGTGAATTTAAAATTTGAAGAACTTCTTTTTATTATTTCTTTATTTTTTTATTTTATTATTATTATTTTTTTTTTAGCAGGGTATATTGGGTCATGGTTGTGCAGGATAGTTCCTGATGTACCGCAGGGTGATCACATCGGAGGAAAGAGGTTAAGGAAAAATATACTAGTATTATATGGGAACATTATATTAACATTTTAACATTTAAAAATAACATTATAATAATGTTATACAAACCAACAACTAAAGTTTTATTTTCATTAAGAAAACTTTCCTGGCCAACCAAAAACAAACCATAAAAATTAACATATCGAGAACCAAAAACTAATGTTCTGGAAACCAAATTTGTTAGCTGGGAGTAGACTTACCTGCAAAACTAAATAAATGCAAAAAAATAAAATAAATTAATTAAATATAAAAATTCACATGCTCGCTGACTGAATGAACTCATGCCAGTGATGACGTCAACAAGGGCAGATTAAAAAAAACAACAAAATAAATATAGTAAACAAAAAAACAAAACAAAACAAAAAACACATCAAACAAAAATAAGGTTACTAACAGACAAACTCCATCTCATTCAATCTCAGTCACATGTATAGTAAAATATTAGGCAGTTAAAAGCTTTATTAAGAAACTTAAAACAGAATGTGCTGTCGGTAATGGGTAACAGCACATGAACGGTTTGTTAAAAGCTTCTACTTTCATTCATGTCAGAGTGATCAAACTACAGGGGATACATATGCATCATAAGACAATTGAACATAATATGAAACTCATAAGAAAGAGCAGTATTATCATTTAAATCATGAAGAAAAGTGATTTACAAGAATACGTTTTATTAGTGTTCTTTGGAGAGGAACTTCATTGTTGATCTTTCTCACAGTTTAGGGAGGAACTCCAAATGGTGTCTCCATGTCACTTGTAATGCCAGGTTTGGACAGATTTATCCAGATGATATTTTATTGTTTGATGAAGACACAGCATCAGACCTGAAAGTCCTGGATCTGAAGATGATCTACTTACTGTGACAGTTTTTTGTATGACTGTGAAGATATGTTGAATGATTGAAACGCTTCCCACATGCAGTGCAGTGATAAGGTTTCTCTCCAGTGTGGATCCTCTCGTGTCTTTTCTGACTTGCTGACTGACTGAATCTCTTGTTACAGTGTGAACACTTACAAAGTTTCTTTCTAGTGTGAATCCTCTGGTGCTGTTTCATATGTTCAGATGAAGTCTTGTCACACTCAAAGCACATGTAGTCTCTCACACCAGTATGTATTTTTTAATGTTCTTTCAAAATTGAAAAATGTGAAAAACTCTTTCCACACAAAAAATGACATGAATGTGGCTTCTACTTAGTATGAACTCTCAGGTGTCTCTTCAGGGCTGAAGCTCTCAAAAATGTTTTATCGCATTGATTACATGAGTACAGTTTCTCTCTAGTGTGGATGTTCATGTGACCCTTAAGATGGACTGATTGTGTGAAACTCTTCCCGCACTGATCACAAGTGAACAGTTTCTCTCCAGTATGAATTCTCATGTGAAGCTGAAAACTATATTTGCATTTCAAACTCTTTCCACATTGATTACACATGTATACTTTCTCTGCTGTATGAACATTCATATGTCTCATAAGGATAGCTTTTTGTGTGAAACTTTTCCCGCATTGATCACGTGTACGGTTTCTCTCCAGTGTGGATCCTCTCATGTGTATTCAGGTGTCCTGAATGACAGAATCTCTTGTCGCAGTGTGAACACTTAAAAGGTTTTTCTCCAGTGTGAATCATCACATGCACTTTTAAACTGCTTGCTGAAGAAAAAGTCTTTTCACACTCAAAGCACATGTACTCTCTCATACCAGTGTGTATTTTCAGATGTACTTTTAAATGTCGAAGACATGAAAAACTCTTTCCACACAAATAACATGAATGTGGGTTCTCATTTGTATGAACTTTCAGGTGTCTCTTTAGGTCTGAAGCCCACAAAAATGTTTTGCTGCATTGATCACAGGCGTAAAGCTTCTCTCCAGTGTGGATGTTCATGTGTCCTCTAAAGGTTGATGATTGTGTAAAACTCTTCCCACATTGATCACAAGTGTATGGCTTCTCTCCAGTATGAACTCTGATATGCTCTGTAAGGTGTCCTTTTAGTGCAAAACTCTTCCCACACTGATCACACGTGTACGGTTTCTCTCCAGTATGGATCTTCTCATGTCTTTTCAGATGTCCTGACAGACTGAATCTCTTGTCACAGTGTAAACACTTGTATTTTTTTTCTCCAGTGTGGATGTTCATGTGGTCTTTAAGGTTTATTGACTGTGGAAAACTCTTTCCGCATTGATCACATGTGTACGGTTTCTCTCCAGTATGAATTCTCATGTGAACATCAAGACTATATTTGGTTGTCAATCTCTTTCCACACTGAGTGCAGGAAAAAGATTTCATGGCTCTTCTTTTCTTTAGATCTTTCTGTTTGGTTTGAGTGCTGCTCAAAAGTTCTTCTCTACTTTTGACATTGTTCTCCTCATATTCACTCAGTTCTTGATTGTCCTTGTTTTCTTCCATCAACTCTGAAATAAAAGTAAAAACGGTTCAGTTTTTTCCAGTAACTCTGGGTAACCCTGATGAACCCTGACGTAACAGTGTAAAATAGACAATTGTTACAAATTGTTACAAATCCTTGAAACTCTCCATGAATGAGGTACATTGATCTTCAAATTATTATTTTTAAAACGTTATAAATCAGTGTCAGTGCCGTACACTTGCATGGCCCTTTGTCGTGATATACAGTAAAGGCAAGGAACATAAGTGTCACTTCTGATTCGTCCTCTTTTCTCCACCTTGTTTCACATTTGTTTCAGTTTGTATGACCAACTCTGTGTTTCCATATTCCTACTATTACTACCCCTTGTAAACCACGCATCACACACTTTAGGCAGCACAATCCTAACAACCTGTGCACTTTGCCTAAAATACTACGTAAATTCACTTATAAATTAATCATAGAACTTTTATTAACAAAATGAATAAAAATAGTGTACACCATGCTATGTGCCTAATTTAAAATAACTTAGGCTACATAAAGTTTAATTACCATTTATAAAACTGAAAATCTATTTCAGAAACTCCATTGCCGCTAATTTGAAAGTGAAAGTAAAATGCGCACAGCGCATTTATAATCTATTTAAAGGTGAAGGACAGTGAAAAAAAGTTAAACTAAAAACTAACAATTGATTGACGCCAAATTGCGCTAATCTGAAAGTGAAAGTAAAATGCACATGGCGTATTTACAAGCTATTTAAAAGCAAAGCAAAGGAAGTGAAAACTCAAATGAAAGATATACTTTATGGAATAAGAAAACCTGTTTAAGGCTATTTTACACACATTTTGCATAAAGAAAAATGGTAAACCAGGGGTGCCCTGTTCCTAAATATATATACCTTTCCTCAGAGTTCAGTTCCAACTCTGATCAAACACACCTGTCTGTAATTATCAGCTTCTTCAGATCCTAAATACTTCAGGCCCGTAGTCAGTGGACCTTTTTCAGTTTCCACCCATTTCGTATTTAATTATGAAGTTCAAATATATAATTTTAGTTACTTCTCATGCACCTGTTTGTACTGGATTAGCATGTCTGCTAGTATCTTGGCAGGGAATGGGTGGATGTGTATCCCTGTAGGGGGGTCTGGAAAAATTTTTAGACATTTCAAAGTTAAATTCATTAATTTGGTGCACTTTGAGAGTTCGAAAATAAGAGCTCCAACCCATGTTCAGTGTGCACATTGAACAAGCTAAAAAGGTTGATGACAATCTAAAAAGGGTCTAAAACCGCCCCTGGTCAGAATGTACTATGTTCTTCCTTGAACCATGATACACCCCGCCACTGAGATTTCTGGGCCCCTTTCAACCTCTGGGCGCTGTGCAGTCTGTCTTCCTTTTCAAAACACCAATATCAACAAATATCAAGGAAGGAATTTTATTTTACTATTTAGGCCTACATGGTATCTGCAGGATTTTTAAAGCCAAATTTAAGGCTTTTCGTTACCTTTTTTAAGACCTGCAGAAATAGAATTAATATGAAATTAGCAGAATAAAGCAATGCCTAACATATTAAATTGATATCATGATTTACAGCTCAGATAATATTCATTATCAAAAACAGTAACATCTGTAAAAGTAAACCTCATTTTTATATGCCGAAATTGAATTATTCTGACTGTTTGAGATATTAAAATTAACTTTTGGTCTTCACTAGTATCATACATAATGATAACCAGTTAACACACACACATAAGCCTATGGCACCTCAGTACAGTGGTATAAAAATTAACTACATGGTTTCTAGGTATTTGTATGAATAACAGTAATCTCAAACATTCACAATATACTGTAATTTTATTCCATTATATCTACATTGTACAATTCGATATATTCCACATTTCTGCCGCAATACCATGGTGCAGTTAGTGTTACAGTAAAATAAAATGGTAAATGATTCTAACTGTACAGTTGCGCACAGTGTTTCTCCTGTTTTTCAGCACTGTTTCATCTGTTTAAATTGCGAGTCACTGTGTTCATCACCGAATTAAAGCGCTTTACTCGCATCACACGGCGCTGTTTAGTGCATTTGCTCTAGTAAACTTCAAATGACTAGCGCATTTAATCCATAGCCGAATCTTGTCTTTCCTTTTTAAATTATAATTAATTTTCTTGTACTCTTTAAGGTATTTGATACTTTTATGGCTTTAAATGTCGTTGTTATTTAAAATAACACTTGTTTATCTAAAAAAAAAAAATAATAAAATAAAATAAAATAAAATAATACATTTTGGACCTTTGGCAGTATGGGGTGGGTCGTTCTGTAAGAACTGTAGTCTACCACATCCAGTTCTCAAAAGTCTTGTGAACAATGTTCTGTATGTGTTTTATAGCCTTATTTTAGTGAGTTATTTTTTTTACTTTTTTCTCCAACCACGCATAAACGTTGTTTTCTCAAAAAGAAGTTTAAACTTTGTAAGACTAATGTTCCACAAATAGCCATTAAATATGAATGACGAAAAAAGACCAACCTCCTGGTTCCTCCTGCTTTATCCTCACGGTTTCTTGTTCTTCCTGTTTTATTTTCCAGGTTTCTTGTTCTTCCTGTTTTATTTTCCAGGTTTCTGTTTCCTCTTGTTTTATTCTCCATGGTCCTGGTTCACTCGTGTTCTCTTCACTCTCCTCTTTAACAAACACCATCTTCACAGCAGCAGATCTCAGTTCAGATGACTCTCCTCCAGATATTCCTGCTTGATTCAAAACTTAGTCACGGCTATGAGAATGACAAAACTACAGGTTCGTAGCGTACTGACCTGATTCTGAAACTGTATTAATAAAACTACATTTATAACAGTTTGTGTTAAACCAGCGTCACGACCAAACAACAGATAGCGCGGTGAAACAAATCTTCTTACTCTGAGATTTAATGGTGATGTCAAAAAAAGTATGTGTTTTAGCGCCACCCGCTGGACTGGAGTATGAAGCGTCGAGAGGAGGGAAATAATACAGGGAATATTTCCTTAGTTCATCTATAAGGTGCGCTGATTTGTTTTGCTGTTAAAAATGCTCATGAGCAGAAATAAATTAAAGGAAATAAATGAAAAGAAAAATATGGACTCGCGTGGTATTTCACATGAATCGCGGAACGAACCGAAAGAAGGGAGTCCCAGGGGTTCTAATATTAGAAACAATACTAATTATATTAGTTAGATACCATATAGCTTATGTATTTTTAAGATATTCTCCCACGATTCTGAAAACAAAACATTAAACAACCAAACAAAATATATAATTCACTTGAGTTTCTGACAACAGTTTTATTTAATGTTATAAATGAATCTATTTAAAATATGTATTAATTTAAATGAATTTATTACGTAAAAAAAAAAAATAAATAAATAAATAAAAAAAATCAGTTTTTGAATCTCTTAAATGTGAATGATTCGGAAATCAAATACATCACAGTTCCCCATCCTGGCAAAATGTAACATATAGCCTACAATATTTATTTGAAGCGTATCATTAGGTCCAAAAACGTCATTTACTCATTTTGATCGCTTACATGATGAACGCAACTCTCCGGATCAGCGGCTGCCCAAAAAGCATGTTTAAATATTTAACTGAGATTTTAAAATATTTCACATGTTTAATGGATATACGAGAATCAGTCATTTATGAATAATGTGTTTGAATCGAGATCGCGATCTTTGAATGATTAAACGTGCACACAAGAGCGTGTATTTTGTATGTCATATTTGCACCAGACCTCAAAAGTAACCCGGGACCAAGTTTGATAAGCATCATCAGTCTTTGTGAGTGAGGATTGGAGGACAAAAAATAATAAATTATTAGTTAAACATTTCACTGAAAATCACACAACGTTTGCGGTGTGTAAATATGGAAATTAGGATAACTGAAAACAAGTGATAATGACAAGACATAGTCTATTTAAATAATAGTAATAAAATAAAATAAAATAAATAAATAAATAAATAAAATTCAAGGCATAAACATTAATGCCTTGAATTTTATGCGAGCAGCTATTGGTAGCCAATGCAAACTGATGAACAGAGGTGTGTTTTCGGCTCATTAAAAATTAATCTTGCAGCCGCGTTCTGTATTAATTGTAATGATTTGATAGAACTTTCTGGAAGACCTGCCAAGAGAGTGTTGCAATACTCCAGCCAGAACAGAACAAGAGATTGAGTTGTGTAGCATGTTTCGAAAGAAAGTGTCTGATCTGAGCATTTTTTCTCATGTTCCTATATTTTTGTTCATTGCCATGAAAGTGAAATTACTGAAGTTACACATGAGAGCCTCAGAAAAGTGTTCCTTTTTAGAAGAACATTTTAGATGGCACTTAGAGGCTTCTCTGTCTGAACTCTTCATATATAGACATATTGTTAGATTTGGTGTGGCCCTTTCATCCAATTGGAATATGCATTATATGCGTGTTATAAAAACAGGAATATGTGTCATGCATAAAATGAGAATATATGCAGGAAGATCTGGGAGAAGAAGAACTTCTTTCCAGATGCATCCTGTTCTCCTATAGCGGATGGAACCTTGAGCAAGCGGATAATATGGAGAGGAAAGGAGAACAAAAGCAAGAAGGAACACAAACAGTCAAATGCACAAAAATAATTAGCAGAGAGCTAACATAAGCTATATCCTGACTCAAGGTTAACTTCTCCATGGTTCTTTACAGTGCAAATTTGCCTTGTGTTTGCACTTACTTAAAAAATAGCTTGAATTGAATGGTATCATCACTGTTAAACATTATTTTTTTCGTATTATCGCTCCACTTTTCTGCCTTCAGCAGCGCTTGATGAAAAAAGCCGAGAGCATCGAGTCTTCTGAGGAGAAATCAGCAGATCACGGTATTTCTCATATTTACACAACCATCAAATGTACTTTATACAGTTTGTTTAAGTGGCATTGTTCAGGCTCATTTCTGTATTATTCTCATCGGGTGACGAGTTTACTCAGACCTGAGCGATTTTGAGCGCTTTTGTGTGCTGGTTTGTCAGTTTCACTGTTTCAGAGAACTGTTACTGATGTCAAGTCAAAAGTCAAAAGTCAAAGTTTGAGATCGGTGAGAGGAATTGATGGGAATCGATCAGAAGTGTTGCTGCAGCGATTTTACTGATTTTTTTTAATGACATTGCTGAAAACGACACTGCCAAATACTTTGATCTTTTTTTTTTAACACTTTGTTTTTATAATGAGCCACGTGACACATTTTAAATCCATTTATAAATGTTAACGTAGTATGAAAAGGTAGAGTTTTACACTCGGAACATGTGTATTGCTTTGTGGTGCTCTTTTTTTTTAATTTGTAAAGGTTTTATGAGCGTTTGCAGTTTTTGTACATACACACCATTACAATGAATGCAGTAATTAGAACATCGACCTGTACTTAGATTCATAGTTATTTCCTTGAGTTATGCAGGGTCCAGAGGTGATGCAGCAACTGTACAATGTGAATATACACTACATCATATATAAAGATGGGCGTGGGAATCTTTTGACACTTTACTATTTAATTTTAATATTTAAATAAATACCAACATGTTTTTGTTGTTGTTGTTGTTTTTAACATCAAGCACGTCCCACTCTTTTCATTCATGCATGTTTGTTTTTTTTTGTTTTTTTTTTTATCATTCTAATGTGTCAATAACTTTAAGGAGTACCACAAAGTTTAAAACATTATATAAACCAACAGAAAATTGATTTAAAAATTGGTTGAGGGTAGAATCGCAATTAATATCTGAATCAATTTTTCCCTAATGCCAGACAAAATGAAAAGAATGCCCATATAAAGAGAAAAGCATATGTGGCAGTATATGTTACGGACAATTCCAGATCTTTTATCTGGGCTGATTTCCAAAAAACACACACATACAAGGAAAGTATATTAAAAACAGATGTGTGCTGCTACAGAACAACAACAGTTTCTTCCCCTTCCCATTTCCCCCTACAAATTCAGTAGATTTATACAGACCAGAATAAGGAGTTCATAAAGAAAGAAAGAAAGAAAGAAAGAAGAAGAAGAAGAAGAAGAAGAAAACAATAGAAACAGAGAAATAGGAAAGTCAGGCTGAGAGGTTTATCATACAAATCCTGACTCAAATAATCTGTTTCTAACAGCAAACACAGAATAAAGAGAGATGGTCTTCTGATGATCATGAATGGCTTGTTGAATGAATGATGATCATCTGAGGCTCATCAATTTTAACAATATTTTCATTGGTCTCGACAGACTGAGAGTATTTGTTGGTTACAAATCTGCACATTTATTTCTAAGTTTATGCTTGCAACTATTTTTCCTAATATTATTTATATTTGCAAGAATTTACATTACTTATATTTTTTCTGTACTTTTAGGTATCCACCCATGTTTGAACGAAGAAGCAGAATAAAGTATTAGCAATTAAAAAGAATTTGCGAATTTGCATCAGTTGCTTTACAATTGATAGACAAACAGACAAATGTTTAATTCAGTATAAAACTTAGTAACTTATATATTTTTGATTGTGGCAGATCAAATCCACCCACAAGGCAATTCACCATCAGTGAAGCTACTCCCACAGCAATAAATGCTGGAATATCCCTATTTTTATTTTATTTTATTTTATTTTTTTTTTTTTTACAAGTGAAGATGAGCATTAAAGCATCAGCTGAAATCCACAAAGACAGAGAGAAGATGAGAAATCCAGAACCCTGCAGAACCAAACACACTGAAGATACTGAAGAACAAACAGGTTGGGGTGTTTATTCTCGATTTCTTATTCATTCATGATATAAAGATTTAACCACTTCAGATTTAGATGAATAGAAATAGATTTATTTATTTATTTTGTATTTTTTTTTTTATCAATAAACACCAATCTATGTCAAGTAAATGAACTTTCCATTATGGCTGATATTAGTATTGTAAGCATAACTTAAGCAAAATCTGATTGATAATTACTGATTTAGTAGTATTTGTCAAATTCAAGAATTTATAGTTGTAGAGATTATTTTTCTTAGAATAACTTTTCCTATAGGCCAGATGATGTGTTTTTAAAAGGAGGAAATGCCAACAGCATTGCCCAACTCGTCACATATTGACGCTTGGTCTGGACCCTTTGGCGTCGATTTTTGATGCACAGGGTACCTCTTTAGCATAATTTTTTGACGTGTTCATTGCTTTAAATAAGAAACCCTTGGCGTCATTATGCTGATGCAAAAGGCACTCGGAATTTTATCGTCATGATTAAATTATACATTGGTTAATAATATTGCCATTATTGTATATATGTCGGGGTGTGATTTTTCAATGTAAACAGTCACAAGTTTTATATACATTTCATTATTTACACATTTACCAGCGCATAACCCAACCATTGCCCCTAAACCTACCATTTATCAATAAAACACAAGATATAACCGGGAGATACAGCTACAGTCATACGTTTTTCAAAAAGTATTAATATTCCAAGTCTTCCAAGGCAAATGATTGATTTGTGAGAGGAATACACGTCATCTGTCTCCATCCACCGTAAGCTCAGTATCTTTGAGCATAAATACATTTTTAAAAGGCTGCCTGCCGGAGGAAGTGTTTCGTCAGCCTTAGATGTGAAATGCCATTGGTTCTTGAGTGTCTCGTGACTGATTGCGTCATGCTAATGTTCGGGAGTATGTTTTGAATGAGATGTGAGCGTGTTAATGGAGCAGGGTCATTTTCAGCGATTAAAACCTTATGTTTTACTTTCTTCTTTGCCTAACTATATCGTATGGCTTCATATGGTCAGTTTCTGCAGTAAATACTTGTGACTGTACTTATATTCACCTGTTATGTGTTTCATATTGTTCAGAAGTGGGTAAGTTTAGGAGAAGGGTGGGTTTAGGTGCTCCAATGAAAGTGTAAATGTATATAAAATTATTAATATTTTTAATAAATGCATGCAAACCATTAAATTAGGTAAACAACTGAAATCGTCTAATAGTGACACTAAATGAGTACATGCAAAAAAAGTGACGCCAAAGGGTCCTGACCAAGCGTCAATATGTTAAGAGCTGTTGGACACAAATAATGCTAATACAAATGTGACCCTGGACCACAAAACAAGTCTTAAGTCGCCGGGTTATATTAGCAGCAATAGGCAAAAATACATTGTATGCGTCAAAATTATTGTATTATATATATCTCAAAAATCATTAGGAAATGCTGGAAAATTCACTTGAGCTTGTGTTTTCAGCGTATAAATGGAAGTCAGTGGAACATGAAGTCTAATGTGACCAGCATTTGGTAATTAAAAAGTCTTTAGCAAAACAAATTTAATTGGTCTAAAAATGTGGCAGCATTGCATATTTTCATGTTGATAGTGAGCTAGATAACTTTGTCATTCAAATATCATTAATCGTTCTCACTACAGAGATGTGTGATTTGTGCCTATAATGTTTTAATAATAATACACTCTTAAAAATAAAGGTGTTTTAAAAGGTTCTTCACAGTGATGGCACAGAAAAAACATTTTTCTTTAAAGAACCATCTCTTTCTTACCTTTTTTTAGAATCTGAAGAATCTTCTTTCACCACAAAGAACCTTTTGTGAAACAGAAAAGTTCTTCAGATGTTAAAATTTCTTTTTTTCAAAAAAAGGTTCTTCTATGGCATCGTGGAGCACCTTTATTTTTAAGAGTGTAATTGGAAGATCAGTGTAATTCATTTATAAAAATTCATCTACTTTGTTACATCAGGGCTCTTTTTTATTTGTAAGCTTTTTTCTTTCCTTTTAGAGCTGATGGAAGAGAATGAAGAACTGAGTGAAGTGGAGGAGGAACATCATGACAAACCTGGAGAAAAACCTTTAGGTCACTCAAAGACTAAAAAGACATTTTAAAGAAAAGAAGAGCCAAGAAATCTTACATCTGCAGTCAGTGTGGAAAGAGTTTCACAGCCAAACCTAGTCTTGAGAGTCACATGAGGACCCACACTGGAGAAAAAACGTTCACCTGCGTTCAGTGCAGAAAAAGCTTCTCAAACAAAGCAAATCTTTGTTCTCACATGAGAAGCCACACTGAAGAGAAGCTGTTCACCTGCTCTCAGTGTGGAAAGAGTTTCAAACATAAACACAGTCTTGATACTCACATGAGGCTTCATACGGGTGAGAAACCATTCACGTGTGATCACTGTGGGAAACAGTTCACACAAAATATTCACCTTAAGGAACACATGAAGATCCACACTGGAGAAAGGCCGCATCCGTGTGATCAGTGTGGGAAGTGTTTCAAATGCAAAGGTAGTCTTGATGTTTATATGACAATTCATACTAGAGAGAAGCCTTTTACATGTGAACAATGTGGGAAAGGTTTCATGCAGTCAGCACACCTTAAAGGACACATGAGAATCCACACCGGAGAGAAGCCATTCATGTGTGAACAGTGTGAAAAGACATTCAGAAACAAACAGAATCTTGTTGTTCACATGAGAATCCACACTGGAGAGAGGCCGTTCACATGTGTTCAATGTGGAAGGAGTTTCATTCATTCAACAGACCTTAAGAATCACATGAGAATCCACACGAGAGAAAAGCCGTTCACATGTGATCAATGTGGGAAGAGTTTCACATACAAAGTCACTCTAAATGTTCACATGAGGATCCACACAGGACAGAAGCCATATGCATGTGATCAGTGCAGCAAAACATTTGATATGGCATCAAACCTGAAGAAACACCTGACAGTTCATACAAATGAGAAACCACATTTATGTTCTGTATGTGGAAAGAGTTTTTCTCTGCGGCAAAGTTTACATAAACATGAGAAAACACATACTGGTGTAAAAGCTTACATGTGCTTTGAATGTGGAAAGACTTTTATTTCAATGTGTCATTTAAAGCTGCACCAGAGGATCCACACTGGAGAAAAACCTTACAAGTGTTCACACTGCGACAAGAGATTCAATCGGTCAGAACATCTGAAAGCACACGAGAGGATCCACACTGGAGAGAAACCGTACACGTGTGATCAGTGTGGAAAGAGATTCACTGTTAAAAGTCACCTGAAGAAACATATGAAGATCCATGCAGTGGAAAAAACAGATCACCAGAGTCCGAAATCACGGTAAGTAGTTTCATAACAACTATGTCAAGCAGTTTGCTGGTTGACTGATATGTGCTTGGAAAGTTTAACATTATTATTAGGAATTATCATATTATTATTATTATTATTACTATTAGTAAGTCATTATAATGAAAAAAGCTTATCATTATTTTTATATTTATATTTTTGTAACTGACTTCCTTTCAAGGAAAGTCTGTTCACTCGGTGGCAATATTTGCAATGCCTCCGTGCAGCTATTTCTGGCATCCAAGACCAAGTCTTATCTAATCGAATGGGGGAATCCTGACATCTAATTGCAGTAAATTACATATTTCAAATCAGCAATAAAATCTGAAATAAACTGCCCCATGAATGCTGTTTCTTATGCTCAAAGAGCCTTAAAAAGCTTATTGCCCAGGCTAGACCAGCCAATGCACATGTGCAGTCATAAGTATGAGCACTTTCAGATTTTTGAGCCAAGAGGATTTTGAATGTAGCTTCCCAAAAAAGAGACAAATGCTGCACATTATAACCAATTACATGCGATTCTGTTGAACTTATGAATGCAATGACCAGTCAGAGGTGTTCGGATGAGTCATCGCTGACACAGTTTTGTTGAGTGCATGCACTCGCTGACTGAATTATGCTCTTTGGTGAATTCTCCTATCAGAAACAACAAAGTGCAGATGTGTGTAAGAATGTAAGAAATTGGTTTCACACTGGCTATGTTTACATGCACCCAAATAATCTATTTGTAATCGGATGACCCTTCCTCTCTTATTCACTGTCAGTTAGCATGTGATCAAATGTACACATCTTAGTGGCCTCTCAGCTTTATTTTCACAGTGTGACAGAAAAGAGATTAAAACACCTCAGTAAAAAATAAATGAATAAATAAATAAACTTTGCAACGTTAATTACAGATGCTGTTTTCATAGTAGGACAATTACTTGCTTCATTTGTATAGTTTGAAACTACATTTAAGGTATAGAAACAACTGCATATTTTATTGTTCTCATTCTGTAAAGTTGAAGAGCATTTAAATAAAATGGGAAGAACTCACATGACTTCCTAACATTTACAGGCTATAACCGTTAAATTATGCAATAGGAAAAACACATCTCAAGCCTTAGTAAACGACACACTCATCTGTGCAGTGTCTGAAATCTGAAATATTGTTTATTTGTATTGTATCATGTCTGTTGGAAATGAAACTTGTTTGTTTTTGGCAGAACCACCAGAAATCAATCAGTTCACAGCAGAAGGAAAGGACAGGGAGAAGAAGAGTGATCCAGAATCCTGCAAAATGAAATGTCACGACAACAAAGAGGTTGGTGTTTATTCTTAATTCCTCATTCATCATGCTGAAGAACATGCTTATGCTCACTAGAATTAGAAACAGAAACTAGAAACAGTGGTGACTTTTAACTACATGATTAGCAAGTTGTTTGTGTGAAATAATCCATTGAAAATCACACTTTTGCCATGTGAGGAATTTGTGCATTTGGCAGACACTTTTACAATCGCTGAAAGTGCAGTGAATGTAGCGCCATCTATTGAACAGGCATGACTTTGCTTTTCCTTCAATCCAACACATATTTGTTTTAGGTTTGGTCTGCAAGAACCATCTGTCAGCAAGTTTTGCATACAATCAGCTTCTGCTGTGTTGGAGACAATGTGATTCTTAGCAGATTACATGTCAAGTCTGCACCATCTGCAGTTTCATGACCAAACCAGTGATATATTACACAAATCATCTTAATGACATTAAAATAGATCATAATCATGCACAACTGCTGTAAAGCATATTTTATGGATTAAAATGACTATTGAACTCATAGTGATTTTGACTTTGGGGTTTTCATCACCTTTCATTTCCTGTTAGTCTGAATCATGATTTAATGTTTCTTTTAGACCCGGTGGACGTGAACAAGAAAGGAAAAACAGAAGCCAAAAAATCTGCCAGCTGCCCTTAAAAAAGATTGACATGTAAATCAAGATTGAAGATTCACGTGAGAGTTCACACCAGGAAGAAGTGGTCCTGAAGAAACACCTGAAGAGTTACACAAATGAGAAGATTAATTCGTAACATTGTAGCAGAAAAGACATGACAGTGTGTGTTAAGTGTGGGAAGTCGTTTACTGCAGAAGATGAACTGAAAGAGCACCAGAAAATGCATACTTAAAAAAATAAATAATTAAAAAAAAAACACGTTTACAGGTGAGCTGAAAAAGAATCCATCAAATGTTTATGGCAGATGTAAATCTGATATTAATTGTTAACCTCTTCTTCTCTTGAGATGCTTTGGCTGTTATATGTCAGTAAAGAGAGTGAGAGAGAGAGAGAGAGAGAGAGACTGGCATCATTTGGTTTAAATTTTACTTAATTTTTATATTTTTCTCTTCTATATTAACCACAAAAAAAAAATAGAGCAATGGTCTCACATTATGAATAAACTATTTGACATTTAAAAAAATGTGAATCATTCAAAGCACAGCTGTGCTCATGAGATCTACCTCTGGAAAAGGACATCCATAATGAATTTGATCTCGTCATTCTGGGTGTGCTGTCCAGAACTAAAGTCAGGTGAGAATGGATTACATTGATCTGCTCCTTTACTGAGGTGATTATGAAAACAATGACAAGACATGATTGATTGATGCCTTTTGACTGATGATTTATAGCATCTTTCATCTGTGCTGTGTTGCCTCAGTTTGGTCCGTTATTTCCACTGGTAAAGGAGGGACTTCATGAATGAAATGACAACAAATACTACTACTACTACTAATAACTTAATGACCAGCAAGAAAGTACAATCCATGTCACATTTGCATCATTTTTGTCTTATGATATTGGGGTAAAATCACCATCTGTAAAACCAGCATAAAAGAGCAATCCCTCCAACCCACAAATAAGATAAATCATTTTTATATTCTTATGAGCTACACCATGTAAAATCTTACACATAACAGATAATGGCGAAGCCAACAGGGAACACAAGGGTATCCTTACTGTCAGCATTATCCTAAAAATACATAACAACATAAAAAAACACGTTTTGTTTTACTTCAGGCTTATATGGTAGACAAATATAGCCTACATCTACTAGTAGCACTTTTAAGGTTTCTTAACTAGTTGCTTATAAGCATGCATATTACTGGAATTTTAGCCAGTTGTTAGTACTAATTTAGCACATTTTAATGTCTTACATGACCTTATTCTACATTCCTAATCCTACCAAATACCTAAACTTAACAACAAACTATTAATATGCAGCAAATTAGGAATTTATTGATGGAAAAGTCGGAGTTAATAGTGAATAAGTGTATTCTAAAGGGTATTCTAAAGTGTTACCCATCTACCTCAACGTCAATATGTTTTTCTCTCTGTATAAATTATATAGACCTAGCTATTGACATACTGAAATTAACTGACATTGCCTCTTAGCGAATAATTTAATTATACATGTTGCAACGTTGCACGGTTGCTAAACAAAAATAACTTTAGCGATTATTCAACATACCAATTCTAGACCGGTCTGTTCTGATGGCTCATACTGTACAGCCTCCCCCTACTGGACACATCAGGAAGCCTCCCCGTCCCGTTCAGAACGCAAGGAGCGATCCAGAAATTATACAGATCAGCGAGAGAGACTCAACAGAACCACCCGCAGCAGCAGCGGGACAGCCATGATGAGCAGGCCGCGCTGAACTCAGACCGGAGCCGCAAACACAAGCCGGAAGTGAGCGCTAGTCTGCTAAACGAGAGTTAAGCTGATTCTGCTGTTCGGTTCATGTTTCTGCTGTGGATTGTGGTGAATCCTGCAGAATCAGCTGGTTGGTGTTTATATTCATTAATTCAATAATAATGCCGACGGTTGAAGCTTCAGACAGTTTCATATTTTGATTTGTTGTAACAGGAAAAAAAATCTTTATAGCTGTTGAATAATCTAGATGAAGCAGCAAATAATAAGGGGTGGTGTCTGTTTCTATATGTATGTTAGATAACTGTGTAGTTGATAAAAATATTGACTTGTTCTCCCTATATTTCAATGATCAGTTTGTAAACATTGGGGATGCACGTGCATCGTGGTTGCATAAAAACCGGGAGCGATAGCCTTTATGGCTAGAGAATTACACACATACGGTATAAAATGGTTAGATAAAAAAAAAAAAAAATACAAATACAAATACTATAGATCATATTGATTAGATGTCATTTTCAAAATGTTCTCCAAAATGTTATTCAACGAAGTTGACGTTAGATAGTGGAATACAGATCCGAAACAACTCATTCTCTCTTTTCCCCTCAGCTCAGAACAGGAGTTTATGTCCTACACTTTTTTTCCCTTTAGAATTGACAATTTTTAGTTTTATTTTTTTTTATGTTAAATTGAGTTATAAAGTCTGAATTATGAGATATAAACTTACATTTATGAAAAAAAAAGTCAGAATTGTGAAATAAGATAAATAAATGTTATGAAAAATGTTAATAGTAATAGGTTTAAATAATATTTCATGCTGTAAAAAGAAAGTGACAACATATTGTGAAGTACCCATACTCGGAATTGGTCCTCTGCTTTTAACCCATCACGAGTGAACACACACACAATGGGCAACCATTGCTCCAGCGCCCAGGGAGCAATTAGGGGTTCAGTGCCTTGCTCAAGGGCACTTCAATCATGGTATTGAAGGTGGAAAGAGAACTGTTCATTCACAATCCCCACCTTCAATTCCTGCTGGTGTGGGAATCGAACCAGCGACTTTTGGGTTACAAGCCCAACTCACTAACCATTATGTAGACCTGGCTATTGTTTAAATCAAATTTATGTTTTAAAAATAGAGTAATCATAGCAGTTTTCATCCATATTATGTCCGTTTAAACATCTATGTTAGCTTCAAATGGCGTCTTTGATGACAGTATTCTATAATCTATAAAAATTATTTGCATTTCAATTGTGACATCAAAAGGCACAAATATATATATTGCAGAAACATTATCAACATTTTGTAATGCAACTGTCTACTTTCCACTATTACAGCAGGGTTCACTTTTATGTCCATATATATCATATATATATATATATATTTTAATGATTTACTGAAAATGCTTACTTTTATTTCAGAGCTGATTGGAGAAAGTGAGGAAAATGAAGAATCGAGTGAAGTTGAGGAGAAAAATCTAGAGAAAACTGGAGAAAAACCTTTGAGTTGCTCTCAAACCAAAAAGAGAGATTTAAAGAAAAGAAGAGCCAGGAAACCTTCCACCTGCACTCAGTGTGGAAAGAGTTCCACATGCAAATATAGCTGTGATGTTCACATGAGAGTTCATACTGGAGAGAAACCGTACACATGTGATCAGTGCGTAAAGAGTTTTTCACACTCATCAAGCCTTAAGGAGCACATGAACATCCACACTAGGAAGAAGCAGCACGCATGTGATCATTGTGGCAAAATATTTTTGTGGGGTTCAGACCTGAAGAAACACCTGAGAGTTCATACAAAAGAGAAGCCACATTCATGTAATGTGTGTGGAAAGAGTTTTTCATTTTCATTTTTCATTTTTCATTTCATTTTCTACAAAATTTGAAAGAACATCAGAAAATACACACTGGTGTGAAAGAGTACATGTGCTTTGAGTGTGAAAAGACTTTTATTTCAGCAAACTGTTTAAAAAAGCACGAGAGGATTCACACTGGAGAAAAACCTTATAAGTGTTCACACTGTGACAAGAGATTCAGTCTGTCAGGACATTTGAAAAGACATGAGAAGATCCACACTGGAGAGAGACCTTACAAATGTTCATACTGTGACACAAGATTTAGTCGGCCAACACATCTGAGAAAACACGAGAGAATTCACAATGGAGGGAAACCATTCACGTGTGATCACTGTGGGAAGAGTTTTACACAAAAAGGAAACTTTACAAGGCATATGAGAGTTCATACTGGAGAAAAACCATTCACTTGTAATCAGTGTGGAAAGAGTTTCAAACATTCAGCAAGCCTTAAGGATCACATGAACAATCACACTGGAGAGAAGACACATGTATGTGATCAATGCGGTAAAATGTTTTCGAGACCTGAAAGTTCATACAAAGGAGAAGCTACATTCATGTCATTTGTATGTAAAGAGTTTTTCATGTCTACAAAGTTTGAAAGAACATCAGAAAATACATATTGCTGATGCTGTGTCCTCAACAAGTATGACACAGTAATGCATCAAGCATTAAAACATCATCTGGATAAATCCTTCCTAACTAGTCATAAGTGACACAACAAAAAAACATTATCTAATTTTTCACAGTGAATAAAGTTCATCTTCAAAACCAGCAAATTCCATTGTTCTTTCTTATGAGTTTCATATAATGTTCAATTGCCTTATAATACATATGTCACCTGTAGTTTACTTACTCTGACATGAAGGACCCATAGAAGCTTTTTACAAACTGTTCTTGTGCCGTTACTGAGAGCACGTTCTGTTTTAAATTTTACTCCACACATGACTGAGATTGATTGAGATGACTGTTTGTCTGTTAGTAACCCTTCTTTTTGTTTCATGTGTTGTTTTATAGATGTTTCAAATATAATTTTTTGATGATCTGTCAGTTCAAAGTATTTCACATATTTACAAGAGCATCAAACACATTTTCCCAGTTTAGCATTTTGCAGGCTCATTTATGTTTTTTCATCAGGTTCAGCACTACTTGTCCATCTTTTCTGGCATCTTCCTGCTGAAATAAACGTTTAGTACAGCAGCAGTGAGCATGAGGAAAATATGTTAAATCCATTCAGACCTGAATGATTTTGTGTGCTTTTGTATGTTTGTTTGTCATCTAAAATGTCTTGGAATTAGAAGGTTTTATCTGCATTCTGAGCAGTTTTGATTCCAGTTTCCACTTTTGATTCAGTTTGCATTGCATGTAGCAAAAATTATATGGTGATCTTATATGGGGAAGTCTTTTTCATACATTCTAATTCTAAAAAGTCATTTTCTGCTTGGAATTATAAGCTTCTATCTTGCAAAACATTAATTTAAGCAACAATTTTAAAGAAGAACAAACAGTTTACTTATGGTTCTGTCTTGCAAAATGTTAATTTAAGCAACAATTTTCAAGAAATATGATTATTAGGGATGGTCATTTTTGTTTTCTTCTAAGCAGATTTTTCCAATTTCAGACCACATCAATCTTAGTAACTGCTGTTAATTGTACATTTAAAGTCTGTGTAAAGTCATTTCGGAGAATAATTTCTAAACACATTCTAAATGTTAGAAATGCATTGCTGAAACAACACTGTAAAAAATAAAAAACACAATTTGTTGAGTCAGCTTAAAATAATTTGTTACCCTGCTACCTTAAAATGTTAAGTTCAGTCAACTAAAATAAGTTTAGTCAACTTGAAATGTTAAGTTGTACTAAGTAACAACTTAGATATTGGTGTTTGCTGAACTTAACAGATGGGTAAGTAACCCAGCTGCCTTAATTTTAAGTTGATTCAACTCAAATATCTAAGTTGTCATTTCAAGTTGAATAAACTTGTTTTGAGTTAACTGAACTTAACATTTTAAGGCAGCCAGGTTACAAATTATTTTAAGTTGACTCAACAAATTGTTTTTACAGGGAAGCTGCAAAGACTGTGATCTATGTCATACTTTATTGTGAAGTTAGACTGTTAAACAGTTTCCGAACCGTTTCCATGTTCAGAATTTTCTGGGCAGGTAACATGGATTTTTGACATTACTTTATAAAGTAGATAAGTTGTTGTCAGAAAGTCTGTCCTAGGAACTTAAGTTCAATAATTGTTCAATAATTGAACCCCCCGAACCGAAACAAACCGAACCGAAACACACACGAAGACAATAGACAATGCAGACCTGAACAGGAGTGAGAAGTGAGAGTTCTTATACAATAGTCCAGAGTGTGAACAGCTCTGAGCGTAATCAGTGCAAATGACAAGACAGACGTGAACAATCAGGGGAGTGCAGTGCAAGGGGAACAGCGACCTCGAGAGGCTGAGGGAAGACCCACAGCCCCGATCATGACAGTACCCCCTCCCTACGGAACGGCTTCCAGACGTTCCCAAAGTCTGGAGGGAGGAGGTACGGAGGAAGGCAACTCAGGGGGAGGGACGGCGGGCCAGGCCCGTGCAGCGCAGCCACCGCCGTGTCAGGAACAGAGAGAGCAGCCACCGCCGCGCCCGGAACAGAAGGCACGGTGAGGGCCGCGTCCGGAACAGAGCGCGCGGTCACCGCCGCGTCAGGAACAGAGAAAGCGGTCACCGCCGTGTCCGGAACAGAGAGCGCGGTCGCCGCCGCGTCCGGACAGGAGATAGCGGTCGCCGCCGCGTCCGGAACAGAGAGAGCGGTCACCGCCGCGTCCGGAACAGAGAGAGCGGTCACCGCCGCGTCCGGAACAGAAGGCAAGGTGAGGGCCACGTCAGGAACAGCGAGCGCGGCCGCCTCCGCGTCAGGAACGGAGATAGCGGTCGCCGCCGCATCAGGAACGGAGATAGCGGTCGCCGCCGCGTCCGGAACGGAGATAGCGGTCGCCGCCGCGTCAGGAACAGAGAGCGCGGTCACCGCTGCGTCAGGAACGGAGATAGCGGTCGCCGCCGCCTGCCCGAGGAAGAGCGTCTCCGCCCCCGCCAGAAAGCAGGGCCGCATCTGCGCAACCTCGGCCCTACAGGCGTCCATCCCCGCCAGACAGGCGTAGATGAGCTCGAAACGGGCGGCCGACGCAGCCTCAAAGGACATTCCCGCCGTGTCGGGAAAAGAGCGGGTGGTCGCTGCCCACAAACGCGCGTCCGCCGTCGCCAAACGGGGAAGCTTCGCCTCCCCGAAAAAAATCCTCCCCGCTGGACCCATCTTTGAGGTCTGCATTCTGTCACGTTCGGTGTACGAAAAAATGAGGTCAGGGTCCAAAATGCAGGAAAGGGAATTTAATATAACAAAACACAAAAGAACGTAAACCAAAAGGCCAACACGACACAACAAAACTGGAAACACGGATCAAAACCAAACCGAACCGAAACACACACGAAGACAATAGACAATGCAGACCTGAACAGGAGTGAGAAGTGAGAGTTCTTATACAATAGTCCAGAGTGTGAACAGCTGTGAGCGTAATCAGTGCAAATGACAAGACAGACGTGAACAATCAGGGGAGTGAAGTGCAAGGGGAACAGCGACCTCGAGAGGCTGAGGGAAGACCCACAGCCCCGATCATGACAGTTAGTTGTTAGTTTATTCCTATAATTGTTAATCAGTTAGGTACACTGTTGATCTTAATTAAAGAGGACAGAGAGAAGATGAATTAAAGAGGACAGAGAGAAGATGAGAGACCCAGAACCCTGCAAAATCAAAAACACTGAAGATACTGAAGAACAAACAGGCTGGTGTTTACTAGTGAATGACGAATCATGTCTGCAAAAACATGATGCATTAAGTTATGCAAATACGTTGATGGGCAGGTATCCTAATGTTTGGATCGAATTCTACACCTTTTACAGATGATGTAAATACATTTAGACCACTTAACTTATTAATTGCTATCGGTATGTGGAGAGACTTTCAACCAGTATAACAAAAATGTTTTTGAACCAAATCACATGCTTTCAATGAGGTTGACTGGTGCAGTGAGATCTGGATAGAGTAATGATTGTCAGAGATCAGTTTTACAAGAAGGAATAACAAATGTATCAAATGAAAAAAAGTTAAATTATTAATACAATAAAAGAGTAAAGTTTAAATAAAATTCATATTTATCTTATGCAATAATTTATACTAAAGTGCAAATTATTGCATACAAGGAATGCAGTAGTGAATATCAGAAGAAAAGGTAGAAGGAAGATAGAAGGATGCAAGAAGAGGGGGAAAGCAAAAGAAACAATAGCAAGGAGACTAAAGAGAAAAGAAGTAAAATAAAATCTAAACAAGTAAAGTTTGCACAAGGAATATGCAGGAAATTTACATTCTCCCAAAATGTTGGTTATGTTTTATAAGAAAAGATCATATAGACTTATCCATCATACCATATTTTGTTGTATCGACAAATGTTGTGGTTAAAAATAGATGTTTGACTAATGGTTTTCACACTTTTTAAACACCGCAAAACGAGCACTTTCAAATATCCTATTTTACATGTTACAAAAACAAGGTTTCTGGAAAGAACATCTCTAATAATTCTGAGAAACATTACATTAATCTAATTAATATAAGAAGTAAAATCATAAATTAATACATGAATATGAAAATATAACAACACTGATTATTTGCATACATCCCTGACAGTTATAAAGTTTCAAGCAGGTTTAGATTTGTTGTAATAGGAAACATCTTTAGAGCTGTTGAATAATCTAGATGGACACTTTCTATGAACTTGGTCCTTTTTTCTTTAAACAAAATATATGTAAGATAATTGTGTGGTTCAGTGGCGGTTTTAGGCATGGGCGAACGGGGCAGCCGCCCGGGGCGGCATTTTTTCATGACACGTGGGGGGCGGCACACGAACTTGGAGGAAAAAAAATCATCTGTGCCGCTAAGCGGTTTTCTATTGTCTATGATACCTGTGCCGCCCCTGCTGCTGAAGGAGCCACACAGAAGCTGAGCGAGAGGAGAGGAGAGGAGAGGAGAGGAGAGGGGATGAGGGGAGGGGAGCAGAGTACAGTTCACCTCTCCCAAATGAAGCGGACAAGGAGGTGGGCTAAACTATGTCAGTGAGACCTTACTTTATTACAAATAACGCACATTTAATTCAAAATATTACTTTGAAAAAAAAAGAGAGAAAAAAATTATAAACACAGACCAATAAGTTGCACTTTTTTTATTTAATTGTGTGAAATTGCTAATAAAAATAGGTAATAAACGATTATGATGTGGAGGTGAATTGGTTTAGTCTTGACTTCTGGTCGTGAGTGACAGCGTTGGGGGATGAGAAATCTGTTGATTGTCGATTACAAAGTAAACACAGCGATAGAGAGAAAAAGACCAAAGCTGTCAGGTGCCCAATTTAGGAAAAAAAGAAGATGAGGAGAAACGGGCAAAAGATAAAAGTATGCAACAATGTTCTCTCTGTATGATTAAGGTATTCATGTCATTATGTTAATTAGTGGTATAACGTTAACTCTTAGGTTTGTTAGCCTTCTTGCTTATGATGCTTGCTATGCTTACCTTGCTAAAAAAAAAAATAAAAAAAAATAAATAAATCAAAACACAATAAAAGCCTAATATACATATATATTATGAACCATTAACTTTTTCCAGTGAAACTATTACAAAATTCCTTATTGTAGTGTGTTTTGGACACTTTTAAATAGGATTTACCATCCCACCCACCAGTAGAATCCATAATATACCAGCAGACACTGTTATATTTATCATTAAAACCAATACCATTCAATAGAGGAGCATATCTCATATGATGCCATTATTGATGACTTTGCATCTAGAAAGGCCAGAAATGTAAGATTTTAGTTTCAGTTTGTGTTTTCTGTTCTGCAGTGAAAAAAAAAAAAATTTCTTTAGTGTGATTTATTCTATAATTATTCTATATTTTATTATGTATATTGTTGTATATAATTTTTCTTAAATTGGGGGGGCGCCGGGAGGGAGTCTCGCCCGGGGCGCAATTCAGTGTAGAACTGCCACTGGTGTGGTTGATCAAACATATTTAATAGTTCTCTCTATAAAAGACATGGGATTATTCAAAAATAATGCAGCAAAAAAATGTTCTTTTTTATGTCCTTGCACAGTTCTTTTCATTTTTTAAAAAGTTTCTGAAAATTAACTGTTTTTACTTTAATTTTTAGAGATGACTGAAGAAAATGAGGAGAATGAAGAATTGGGTGAAGTTTAGGAGGAAAATCATGTTAAAATTAGAGAAAAACCTTTGAGTTGCTCTCAAACCAGACAGACAGACTTAAAATAAGAGCCAAGAAATCTTTAACCTGCACTCACTGTGGAAAGGGTTTCACATACAAGAGTCATCGTGAGAGTCACATGATAAGGAGAGAAACCGTTCACTTGTGATCAGTGTGGTTAGAGTTTTGCACACAAAGACCACCTTAAGGTACACATGAGCATTCACACTAGAGAGAAACCTCATAAGTGTTCACACTGTGACAAAAGGTTCAGTCGGTCATGACATCTGAAAACACATGAGAGGATCCACACTGGAGAGCAACCGCACACATGTGATCAGTGTGGAAAGAGTTTCCGATTAAATGGACAGCTTACAAACAAAACACACACACACAAACAATCACAATCATATAATAAGTATACACAGTACACAAACATATATTATATAAACAAAAACTTTTATTTTGGATGTGATTAATCACAATTAATCATTGCCCAGCACTAATTAAAATACTTTCAAATAATTCTTATATCTCTATTAAGTTCACCACAGTTTTTTGCAGGCTATAAGCTGTCAGATGAGACCAAACATATTCGAACACACTAAGTCAACAAATAGTATGCAGTGCGAATAAACGTGTGGACTGTGAATCAAATGGCACAGATGTGTATTGGAGGTGTGAGCAACTCGTCCTCCTGTGCCTAAATCCCAGCAGTCCACAGTCATAATGATCATTCCCTCAGAGTCAGAGCATTAGCATACTTTGATGATAAAGGCCATTGCCCCACATTTAATTCACATGTATACTTGTAAAGGGATAATGGCTGTACTAGGACAGTTAAGAGTTCAACCCATATTTCATGTCAATAGCTGCTGTTTTCACCTCATTGGGTGAAGTGCTGATGTATTCAGATCTCCTGTAAATTGGCACTTAAAGCTCATTTCATTGGTGTCAACAGAATGAGGGGCTTGTTGGGTAAACATTTACATTTATTTCTTTTGTTATGCTTTTAACGGGGTCTGCTATTAATATTTGGATGAATTTACATTGCATTTTTGTTGTTTTCTGTATTTATAGATATCTGCATATATTTTAATGAAGAAGGAAAATAATGTTAGGCTTAGAAATTCAATAAATTTGTGAATTAGCGTCAGTTACTCTACAGTAGACAGGTAAACATGGAAATGCTTAGATGTGTAAATTAGCATTAAAACAAACTCAGTAACTGAAAGAAGGCTTCTTCGACATGCATCAGCGCTATGCAGATGTATCGGTGTATGACACCAAAGTAGTGTTAGAGCGATTCGAAAGCATTAGGATTCGTCTTTGTACTTTGATCTCATAAGCCCATCGGTCTGCACAGTGCCGATCAAGTGTGCTGCACCAGTCATTTCGATCACCCCCGGTGGCAGGCTGCAATATAAGTCATAAGCCCCGCCCTCTCCATTAAGCTAATGGGACGTGAGGCAAACTAAATAATCGAATTACACTTAAAATATTTTTTTTCCAAAGATGGTTTCCATTGTTTGGGGTAGTTGTTATCATGCTGATTTATGTTCAAGTGTTTTTCTAATAAGTTTGCTTTTAGGTAGTTATCTGATGCTATGGGGTGTGGTGTCATGATTGTGATCTTGCAAATGGGTCTGTAAGAGTTTGGAAAGGACTTTGATATGGCGGCTCCAAATGACATAATATTCCCAACAATGGCAATGGCCAAACTGAGATGCTTTGGCTTCACTTTTCAGTAGTTGAATGAAGCGGCGACGCGTCGTCCATCTTTTTTTACAGTCTATTGTGCCGATGCGTGTAGAAAAAGCCTATTTTTATTAGCTCCTCCCACTGCAGTCACATGGTCAGTGAAGCTCCTCCCCTCCGCAGTTCCCCAATAAATGCTGGAACATTTCCATCAGTTCACAAGTGCAGACGAGCATCAACTCATCAGGAAGAGCGGAAATCTACAAAGACTGAATGTATTAAAGAGGACAGAGAGAAGATGAGAGATCTAGAACCCTGCAGAATCAAACACACTGAAGATACTGAAAAACAAACAGGTTGGTGCTTATTTTTCACTCTTCATTTGAAGAACATTCATATTAGAAAGCTTCAAGTTTTAAATAAATAGAAATGTAATTTGTGTTGGGTTTTTTATCAATAAACCATAGACACCAAACTAAAAGTAAATTAACATTCCAGAATGGCTGACAGTGTTGTAAGCATAGCTTAAGCAAAACCTTATAAAAACATAATAAAGCTGTATTTCTCATGAATTATAAAAGTTAATTCATAGTTCTAAAGTTTATTCTTCTTATACAAGAACTTTGTTAACAGGGTTGATGCGCAGGCAATGGGTTGAGATAATTTTTTCTCTGACATCATGCTATAGAGAGAACCCAGATGATGTCATTTCCTGGGTGTCACAGTTTTAAGAAACGCTCTTTATTTTAAAGGATAAAAATCATGTTAGACAGCATTGAGTGAAACATATAGAAAACAAACAATGCTAATAAAAATGTTTCATTTGACACCAGTTAAAGCTGCGGTGTCAGTGTTGACCTTCCAGTATGTGACGCTGCAAAGATTGTGATATGATGTTACTCACCATATTTAATTTTATTTTTAGCAAACACATGTAACAAATAATCATTCCAAAATGTAAAAAAATACAATCTCCTTAACTTCACTAATAACACAACACACATGATGTAGCATGAAATCAGTCAAGACATAGCTGAGCTGAAACAGACCTCCACAAAAACAAAAAACAACATTGGGACAACTAATTGGGGTGATGTTTTTTGGGATTCATTCTAAAATTTCAATTTAGTTTTGTTATTTGACCCAAAATATTTAAATTTCACAAATAAATGTGCAGCATTTTTTTCTTAGAAATAATAAAAGCACATAAAAGTTTGTTTTTTTTAGTAAAATACATTAAATATCAGTCTACTATTAAAATTACTTTTTTACTTTAATTTCAGAGCTGATGGAAGAGAACAAGGAGAGTGAAGAACTGAGTAAAGTCGAGGAGAAACATCACGACAAACCTGGAAAAGGTCGCTCAAAGAACAAAAATACATTTTTAAAGAAAAGAAGAGAAAGGGAAACTTTCACCTGCACTCAGTGTGGAAAGAGTTTGACAACCAAAAATGGTTTTGAGTTTCACATGAGAATCCACACTGGAGAGAAACCGTTCACTTGTGATCGATGTGGAAAGAGTTTCTCAGAGAAACGCAGTCTTGAAATTCATGTGAGATTTCATACTGGAGAGAAACCGTTTGTGTGTGATCAGTGCGAAAAAAGATTCTCAAGCAAACAATATCTTGACCTTCACATGAGAATTCATACTGGAAAGAAACCATTCACATGCAATCAGTGCCGGAAGAGCTTCACACAAAGACCACATCTTATGGGACACCTGAGGAGCCACACTGGAGAAAAGCCATATTCATGCGATCAGTGTGGAAAGTGTTTCCCATTCAAACACAGTCTTGATGTTCATATGAGAGTTCACACTGGAGAGAAGCCATTCAAGTGTGATCAATGTGGGAAGAGTTTCAGGCAATCAGGAGGCCTTAAAGGACACATAAGGAGCCACACTGGAGAAAAGCCTTTCTCGTGTGATCAGTGTGGAAGGAGATTCACACGCGAACGAAGTTGTGAGATTCACATGAGAATCCACACAGGAGAGAAACCGTATACGTGCCATCAATGTGGGAAGAGTTTCAAGCGATCTGAACACCTTAAATCACACATGAAAGTCCACACAGGAGAGAAGCCTTTCACATGTGATCAGTGTGAAAAGAGATTTTCAGACAAACAATATCTTAAGATTCATATTAAAGGTCACACAGGAGAGAAGCCGTTCACATGTGATCACTGCGGCAAAACATTTCTTAGGGCTTCGGTCCTGAAGGCACACATGGCAGTTCATATGAAGGAGAAGCCGCATTCATGTTCTGAATGTGGAAAGAGTTTTTCAATGCTGTCGTATTTGTGTAGACATGAGAAAATTCATATTGGTGTAAGAGATTACATGTGCTTTGAGTGTGGGAAGACTTTTTCTGTAGCAAGCAGGTTAAAAGTGCACCAGAGGATTCACACTGGAGAAAAACCTTACAAGTGTTCACACTGTGACAAAAGATTCAGTCAGTAAGCAAATCTGAAAACACATGAGAGGATCCACACTGGAGAGAAGCTGCATACATGTGATCAGTGCAAAACCAGTTTCGTTTGTAAAAGTCACCTGAAGATACACATGACAATCCATGCAGGGGAGAAACCAGATCACCACAGTCTGAAATCATGGTAAGTTCATGTTTCTGAGCAACACAATCTTTTCTTTGTAAGTTAATTTTCCTAACAGTAACAATGAGCAAATATATAAGCAACAATGCTTACAGATTACATGTCAAGCCTGTGCCATCTAAAGTTTCATGACCAAGCTTTATAATAGAAACATTATATCTATATTAACAAAAAAGGCAGTTAATGGATTAACCCTTTCACTGGTGAGTTTAAAATATTCTATCTGACCCCCCAGAGTGAGTTTTTTTTAGGCGACCGTTATTTTAGAACGTTCACTTTATTGTTTCCATGGCGACGCGTTATGATTGACACCGCAGCCACTATAGCCCTGTATGACAGACGTATCGCTTTTATTTCGTTTTTCCTTTTTTATTAAAAATATTCACACTTTTGCTTACCATGTCTTCAACTATCTGATATTCCGATGTACGAATACGTGTCAGTGAGTGTATTTTGCCGTTTTAAAACCTTTATAAATGATCTGGATTGTGATCTATAACGTGAGATGGGCGCCGCCATGTTTGTTAGCGCCGCTGTTCAGAGAGTCCTGTCAGCCGGATTTACAGCGCGTAAATTCACCAGTTTCTCCCGAAATACTTGCAGGTAAGTAGCTGGTGAAGTGGGAAAGGAATGGAGTGAATTATATCGTTACTTACATTATGTGTATCTGATATAAATCAAACACGTCGGCAAATTATACTTGAATGGATTGTTATTGCTGCTTCCATAGACATCCGTGTGTATTTTACAAACTCTAAATGTATTTTTTTACTAGTACTTATGTGTATTTAAATTCCTGAAACCTAAAATAAACGTTAAGTCGTTGAAAACACTGCTCAATTGTGATTATATGACAAGCGCAGCAAGCGTCTCTCTCTGGCTCAGCGCCAGCCAACGCACGAAAACACAGTTTGAATTTGGCAGTTGCGTGACGTCACCGAACGTTCTAAATCCCATATGTGGGACCGTACTCCCAGGGGCACAGAAAATAGAATCCCATATGTGGGACCGTACCGCTCAAAGGGTTAAAATGACTTTGGGGTTTTCATTACTTTCCATTTCAAGTTTGTCTCTCATTTAAATTCTCACATGATCTTTTGTTTCTTTTAGGCCTGATGGATGTGAACCAGAAAGGAAAAACAGAAGCAAAAAATCTGTCAGCTACCCTTAGTGTAAAAAAGACTGACCTCCAAATCAAGGCTGAAGATTCACATGAGAGTTGACACTGGGAAGAAGTGGCTCAGTATCATTTGGCATCAGTCCTAAAGAAACACCTGACCATTCACTCAAAGGAGAACATTAATTCATAATATCACAGCACAAAAGAAAAGTTGAAGTGCTGAAAGTCCTTTACACTCGTAAAAATAAAGGTGCTTTTATAGGTTCTTCACAGCAATGCCATAGAACAGGGGTGGGGAACTCCGGTTCTTAAGAGCCGCAGCCCTGCAGAGTTCAGCTCCAACCCTAATTAAAACTCAACTGCATGTTGCTTTCTAGTAACCCTTCAGACCTTGATTAGCTTGTTCAGATGCATTTTATTAGGGTTGAAGCAAAACTAGGGCTGCGGCTCTCCAGGACCGACGTTCACCACCCCTGCCATAGAAGAACCATTTTTGGTTCCACAAAGAACCACTCAGTCAAATCTCTTTCTGACCTGTTTATAATCTGAAAAACCTTCTTTCACCACAAAGAACCTTTTGTGAAACAGAAAGGTCCTTCAGATGTTAAAGGTTCTTTATGGAACCATTCAGACAAAAAAGGTTCTTCTATGGCATCGTGAAGCACCTTTATTTTTAAGAGTGTACTATCGATAATTAACTGAAAGAACATCAGAAAATTCACAGTGGAAAAAAAACCTTTGAAGACATAGTTCAGGGAGCTAAATAACAGGCCATAACATAACATTATTCTGATTTTAATTAACTTTTGTTGTTGTTTTTTCCATAAGAACATCTCAAAAAATTAGAATATTGTGAAGATTATTTTTTATTTGTAACTTCATTCACTACGTGTAGAGTAAAACATTTCAAAAGTATTTTGATTGCTTGTTTTTATTTTGATGATTAGAGCTTACAGCTCATGAAAGTCAAAAATCCAGTATCTCAAAATATTAGATTATTTCCTAAGATCAATCATTAAACGGATTTGCAAAACAGAAAAGTTGTAGTTCTTTAAAGTATGTTCATTTATGCACTCACAGGCTGAAACTCCATCAAAGCACTGTGTAATTCAGCCACAAATGTACAGCCCTGTAATAAAGAGGTATTAAATCTCCATCGGTTGTGTTTAGTGCCCAGCGATGCGGGGGTTAAAAATGCAATTATCGGAGAATGATCAGATAAAAGAATTGATAGAATATTAACTTAGGGAATAATTGAATAGAATCATAATAGACCAATAATACAAAAAAAACAAAAAAACAAAAAATCCCTAAATAACTCTTATGATGAGCTGAAAAGAATGTATAATCCCTAGCACCGTCATTTTGTAAATGTCAGACATCACATATATTGGAATGTTGCAAAAATGAATTAAATTATTCAGAGATCACTGAATTAGACTTAGAGGAATGGGATCTAACTGGGGACCCAAACCACATTAAAATCACCCCCTAACACCACAAGACAGTCCTCTAAACTCACAACTAAACTTAATAATTTTTTAAAAATGATGAATCAAGTATATTTGTTATTATTTAGGGAACCAACAACATAAGTATCTTCACCAAAGACTGAAAAAATAAACATTACGCTTAATCACTATCAGCTCCCCTTTAGTTCTACTGACAACTGAAGAGGAATATATCACTTTAAAGTGTCTATTTTGGAAGTGATGCACATCTGCTGATTTCAAATGAGACTCTTGTATAAGGCCAATAGAGATCTTTTTGCATCTTAGGTAATCTAAGCATTTGGTTCACTTAATATAGGGCTATTTAACCCCATTAACATTCCATGACAAAATGTGTATAGCCATATATTAGATAGGAAAACTCACACCAATCTCTATAATGGGATGAACATAAAGTAATCCCCCGGAAAGATAACGGTGATCAGAATATACAGGCATACTAATATACTAGGCATACAAATTACCATCGAGAGCATCCTGACGAGCTGCATCACTGTGTGGTCTGGAGCTTGCAATGCGTCCTGCCAAAAAACTCTCCAACGCATAGTGAAAGCAGCTGAGAGGATCATTGGTGTCCCTCTCCCCTCCCTCCAGGACATCTACAGCACCCGTCTCACCAAAAAAGCCCTCTGCATAGCAGCTGATCCCTCCCACCCTATGCAAAGCTTCTTCAGCCTGCTGCAGGGAGGAGACTGCAGAGTCTCCAGGCCAGGACCAGCAGACTGAAGGACAGCTTCACCCATCAGGCTGTCAGGAAGCTAAACTCTCTCCCGTCTCTGCCCCCACTCCCTTCTCCTGCCCCACGATCTTCCTGAACTGGGACACACACACACAAAAACACTCACGCACTAACACTTACACACTCACCCACCGACCGGCACCAGCCACTTTGTGTAGTATTAGTGCTCTGCTAACTACCTCTTACTACCCACTTACTACTCTCAGACTACCTCTAAAGAGTTTTGTCTGTATTACTATGTCACTTTATTACACTCATAAGATCTTTTGCACCATATTTATATATATATATATATATATATATATATATATATATATGTATAATTGTATTTATTTGCATTTCTAATTCTACCTTGTATTTAATGTTACGTGTATGCACCTAGGGTCTGACAGTAACGAAATTTCAATTCTCTGTATGTCCGGCACATATGGCAGATTTGACAATAAAGTTGACTTTGACTTGACTTTGAATATCAAATTTTATGCAAACTAATATACAGAGGCCTACACTTGACGAATTAAACTTACTTGGGCATATACCAAAAAAAAAAAATAAAACAAAAATAAAAACAGTAACAACAACAAAATGGGCAGTAAGCAAAGAGTTAGAACACACTCTTCTATCTGCCCTCAAAGTAACAGTTTTTGGATACACGGCCACGCTAGCAGTCTGGCTCATCCGTCTGGAACAAACGAGACGTGAAGTGGCCAGATGATAGTAGGGACCTTGTATTTATACTGTGTGTGATTGGTTGCAGCTGTGTGCGTAATGGGTGAAGTGGAGCATGAGAAATGTAGTCCAGGGTGTAGTGCAACAGTCTGTGTAGCATTAGAGTCAATATGATGCACAGGCAACCTCTGGTGGCAGACCATGAACAGGATTCATGACACCGTCAACAACTAAAACTGGTAATTTTCCAGATAAAGAGAAATCAAATTTTCTCAGCAAGGTCCTCCATAGGAACTGTATATTCATTCTTATTTACCTCAGATTCTCATGACGCAAATGTTAGCTTTCTTCAGAGTGGCGGGAACCAAATTGAAAGCAAACTTTTCAACCTCCGCTGGTGTCTCGAGAAGAGAAATCTTCCTTCAGTGAGTAACTTTCACTACCACGTGTGTCAAGCTGCTTCATTCGTTGCTCCATTAGAAAACAGTCAAAAACAAACCAAATGTTGATAGTTTTATTGGAAAAAAAAACCAAAAACAAATTAAGGATACAGAGTCAAAGAGCAATCAAACTACACCGCCATTGCTATCGGTGGGTAATGAGATCTCCTGAGTGGGCTCCCTTTTGAGCTCCGGAGAGAATTCTGGAGCGGACTCTGGAGAGAGGATCAGGGTTAAAAGCAGTCCTTTCATTCTCATCCTCATTTTTGGGCTTGGAAATGGGGTGGCCGGCGGGCTTGAGAGTGGATTGGCCATTGGTTCTGGGCTCCAAGACATCCCATTATACTCCACGTGTACTCCCAGGGGCACAGGTGTGGCGGTCATGATGAGATGCGATTCTGGAATGGCAGCCGGCAAGTTTGAGAGTGGAGCGGCATTTCTGTTTTGAGGACAGAGAAAGGGACGTGGGAGGGAGTGGGCTCATTGGAACTGTATGTGAAGAGTGCCGTCTTATGGTGAGCTGGCGCATCCACATGCTTCCAGACAGGAAGAGGACGATTATCCTCCACATCGATAAATAAATCAGAGCCATTTACATTAAGAAAGTAATTAATAAAATCTGCTACAGGTCTATAGCAATCGCCAGGAATCAGAAATAGAAACAAATTGTCATCTTTAAGTCCCATCCGGAAGCAAGCATTAACAGTATGAGCTCACCATGTAAAACGCTCAGAAACTCCTCCACATACTGCTCCAAAGATCGCTTCTTCTACTGGAACTTTAAGATGAAGTCCTCAGCCCTGTTTATCTTGTTCGATGGGTCCTGTATTCTGTCATATAGTTCAAGTAGAGGCAGGTGCTCGACGAAGACGATGCATAGATAACAGGTAGTTTATTAGTCACTAACAAACAAGGAGAAAGACTTATGGTGCATTTCCACTGGCACGTAGTGAGTGTGGCGAAGTGAGTGCTTTCAAGGCATTGCTATGGAAGCTGAGCTTAAACGCTCTCGCAGTTCATTATGGGATTGAAAGCAGTGCAGAGAATGCGTTGAGAGTGGCTGAGAGAGTCAAAAAGGTTGGGCAACTTTACGCAAACCACAAGCGAAAAATGCCGGGCGACAACCAATCGCTGTGAAAAATAGGCAAGGCAAGGTTTTTACGTATGTTTCCATGTGTTTGCGGAACTGGTGGATTACTGAGCTGAAATCACATATCATTGAAAAAGTAAATGCACTTTGCATGCTTTCATTATACGCCATAGCGCCCTAGATGGCACCAATAAAGTGTTTAGTTTGCGAAATGCTGTTAAAAGGAGGAGATGAAACGCAAACAGGGTGTAACCATTGTTTTCAGAGGTGAGCTCTGCCCTAAATTTCACAGGCCCCAAAGCAGTGGCGTTGTAGCGTTGACGCTGTAGTGTAAACACAACGTTAGACTCTACCTCCAATCTAAAACAATCAATGCCAGACCAAAACTGAGGAGAAACTGAGGGCTTAAATACAGCAAGCAAACAGGAACTAAACAAGCAGCACCTGAACAGAGAACTCAATGAATTAACCATGGAAACAAAACGAGCAAGGAACAAAGGAGAGCTCAACTTAAACGAGATGAACTAAACAGAACAGGACCTCAAACATGACAAAAACAGCATAATTACATAAAGAGTTAATGATTGTACAAAGTGAATTAGGGTATATGCACAAAAAAATTAAAACAAAAAATTTATTCAGATTTCAGAAAAAGTACTTTGTCATTTGTAATACATTTGTTGAGGACCTTGTCCATCAGATGTTCATTGTGTTCATCTGATGTTCGCTACTGTAATGAATATATCACTTTAACTCAAACAACTTGTTTTCATAATCCTCGGAAGTCAAACTCAATCAAATACAAAATTAGATTAATCTCACAGCCCTAAAGTACAAGAGAGACCTGATATTACAGTACAAGAGAGTCTTGATATTATTGCATGTAGCTTGATAACATTTATATAGCAATAATAAACTGTTAGTGTTTTCCCTTAATTTACCAAGCACCAAAAGAACAACAGTTAACATCCACTTTTTGATACTACTATGGAACTCCACCTTTGAGTTGATCTGAATCTCACAGTTGAATTAGCTGGTTTTGAAAATGGAGATGAAGTTTATTCACTGTGAAAACTTAAGATGATATTTCTTTGTCATGTCGCTTATGACTGGTTACGACAGATTTATCCTGATGACATTTTACTGCCTGATGAATTATTGTGTAGCATTCGATGAGACCGCAGCATTAGATCTGAAAATGCTGGATCTGAAGATGATCTACTTAGGACCACATACACATTCTGCAGCAGGAGCACAAGCATGACGTGATGTAATGGTGTCTGACTAGGGTAGAGATGTAAGGTGATGACATAATTGTTTCACAAAATATACGTATTGGCTGTACACACAAAATGCAAAGGTGTAATTTTCAGATTTATCCACTCTGGGACCCAGTTCAAAAAACAGCATTTTCAGGCTCCCAAAATGCCCAATTCATCTGGATGAAACGTCAATATGATACACAATTTTTTTTACATATACAGTTAAACGTATCTCCGTGTGTATGGGGCCTTACAGTGATTGTTTTTTGTATGACCATATAGCAGATGATTGAGTGAAATGCTTCCCAGGTGCAGTGCAGTGATATGGTTATTATCCATTGTGGATCCTCTCATGTGTTTTTAGAGTCGTTAAATAACTGAATCTCTTGTCACAATGTGAACACATATAAGGTTGCTCTCCAGTGTGGATCCTCTCATGTGTTTTCAGAGTTGATGACCGACTAAATCTCTCATTACAGTGTGAACACTTGTAAGGTTTCTCTCCAGTGTGGATCCTATTGTGTCTTTTCAGAGTTGTTGACCGACTAAATCTCTCATCACAGTGTGAACACTTGTAAGGTTTTTCTCCAGTGTGGATCCTATTGTGTCTTTCCAGATGTCCTGACTGACTGAATCTCTTGTCACAGTGTGAACACTTATAAGGTTTCACTCCAGTGTGGATCCTTTTGTGTCTGTTCAGATGTACTGACTGACTGAATCTTTTGTCACATTGTGAACACCTATAAGGTTTCACTCCAGTGTGGATCCTCTCATGTCTTTTTAGGATTCCTGAATTACTGAATCTCTTGTTTCATTGTTAACACTTATAAGGTTTCACTCCAGTGTGGATCCTCTCATGTCTTTTTAGGTTCCTGAATCACTGAATCTCTTGTTGCAGTGTTCACACTTATAAGGTTTCACTCCAGTGTGGATTCTCTCATGTCTTTTTAGGTCTCCTGAATCACTGAATTTCTTGTTGCAGTGTGAACACTTATAAGGTTTCTCACCACTGTGGATCCTCTCATGTGTTTTCAGATGTGTTGACTGACTGAATCTCTTGTCACAGTGTGAACACTTATAAGGTTTCACTCCAGTGTGGATCCTTTTGTGTCTGTTCAGATGTACTGACTGACTGAATCTTTTGTCACATTGTGAACACTTATAAGGTTTCACTCCAGTGTGGATCCTCTCATGTCTTTTTAGGATTCCTGAATCACTGAATCTCTTGTTTCATTGTTAACACTTATAAGGTTTCACTCCAGTGTGGATCCTCTCATGTCTTTTTAGGATTCCTGAATCACTGAATCTCTTGTTGCAGTGTTCACACTTATAAGGTTTCACTCCAGTGTGGATTCTCTCATGTCTTTTTAGGTCTCCTGAATCACTGAATTTCTTGTTGCAGTGTGAACACTTATAAGGTTTCTCACCACTGTGGATCCTCTCATGTGTTTTCAGATGTGTTGGCTGATTAAATCTCTTGTCACAGTGTGAACACTTATAAGGTTTTTCTCCAGTGTGAATCCTCTCATGCAGTTTTAAGTAGTTTGCTGAAGTAAAAGTCTTGTCACACTCAAAGCACAAGTACTCTCCCACAGAAGTATGTATTTTCTGATGTTCTTTCAAATTTTGTAGGCACAAAAAAGTGTTACCACACAAATGACATGTATATTGCTCCATTTTACCGTATTGATCGCACGTGTACTGCATCTCTCTAGTGTGGATGTTCAAGTGTTTCTTAAGGTGTCCTGATTGTGTGAAACTCTTGCCACATTTATCACAAGTGAACAGTTTCTCTCCAGTATGAATTCTCATGTGACGCTGAAGACTTATTTTGTGTGCAAAACTCTTTCCACACTGACTGCAGGTAAAATATTTCTTGGCTCCACTTTTCTTTACATTTTTCTGTTTGGTTTCAGAGCAACTCAAAGTTGTTTCTCCAGTTTTGACGTGATTTTTCTCCTCAACATCACTTGAGTCTTTATTCTCCTCCTTTTCTTCAATTAACTCTGAAATAAAAGTATATATAAAAAAAAGGTTCATATTCAGTATCTTGTAAAAAGCTGAGAAATGTGAACATAAAAGTGAACCCTGATCTGATAGTGCAGGGTTCCAGACTAACCTCTGGGAGCGGCGCCAGAAGCAGATTCAGTAGCACTGGGGGCTGATGTGTGAGGAATCAAAAATAAGACAATTTAATAAAAATTACTACTGTTTTGCATTAATAAGTGCAGTTACAAATAATATTACGTGCTTATTTCTTGGTAATGCACATTTGACAGTAAAGCAACGTGCTTGAGTTTGGAAGCATGCAAAGTTTACTTTTATTAATGATTTCTAGATGATTTGATATTTCATAATAGTGATTTTAGAATTCTAAAAAAAAAAAAAAGCAAAAATTTGCAATTAATGACTAATAAGACAGTAAGTTGTCCTCTACTGTCATCTACTGGTTATAGTGGTAACTTTATTTTACACTTGTGTTTGTTTACCACAAAACTATATTTTGATACACACTGTGTTTTGGCCCATTAAAAAAAAAAATGAAGTTCTAAACGTAGGTTCGGGAGGAGCCTAATAATTCAGTCCTGTGAATCATCATTACAAGCCTATATATGCAGCTCTCATTGCACCGTCCCAGCCCAGCCCCACGGGTTCGAGCCTCCATTAAGGACAACAAGCCAAGTTTGTTTACCACTGCCCATTATGACTGGATGGGCAGGCGAACTTGTGAAACCTTTTTAATGCAGCTTAAGTGACTGAATTGCTTGAATTTCCCTGTCAAAAGTTTGTGCAAACCCTGAAATTAATGATGTATTAACATTTGACTATTTCTGCCACAAGACCATGGTTATGCATTTTCTAAATGCATCTTAAGTAAGTGGAAGAATAATTAGTCATTAAAAAAACTGTGAAGAAAAATAAAGCACAGTAATAAAATGTTTTGACATTGTTTTTTTGTTTTTTTTGTGGAGGAACTTCATCTTTGATTTGATCAGAATCTCAGTTGAATCTTGAATACTTACTGTGATTGTTTTTTGTATGCCTGTGTAGAGCAGATGAATGATTGAAACGCTTCCCATATGCAGTGCGATGATACGTTTTTTCTCCAGTGTGAATCCTCTCATGCAGTTTTAAACAGTTTGCTGAAGTAAAAATCTTTTCACACTCAAAGCACATGTACTCTCTCACAGCAGTGTGTATTTTCTGATGTACTTTCAAATTTGGTAGACATGAAAAAATCATTCCACACAAATCACATGAATGTGGCGGCTTCTTTGTATGAACTCTCAAGTGTTTCTTCAGGGCTGAAGCTCTCAAAAATGTTTTCCCACATTGATTACATGAGTACAGTTTCTCTCTAGTGTGGATGTTCATGTGCTCCTTAAGGATTTCTGATTGATTGAAACTCTTCCCACACTGATCACATGTAAACGGTTTCTCTCCAGTATGAATTCTCACGTGACGGTCAAGACTATATTTGCTTGCCAAACTCTTTCCACACTGGGTGCATGTGTAAGATTTTTTGGCTCCTCTTTTCTGTTCGGTTTGAGAGCAACTCAAAGGTTTTTCTTCAGGTTTCACATGATTTTTCTCTTCATCTTCATTAAATTCTTTGTTCTCCTCATGTTCTTCAATAAACTCTGAAATTAAGCAAAAACAGTTTATTTGTCAAACTGAGAAATGTGAAAGTACATAAAAGTGAACCCTGGTGTAACAGTGTAAAGACAATTTCTATCCAATTTTTTTTTCTTTTTGATTAAATTTTATAAATTACATTTTTCTGAAACTTTTCATGAATGAATCGTAGTACAGTGCTGACTTTGTAGCATACTTTGATTGAATTGTTTGCTTTTGTCTTTACCCATTACCTAAGTCTCTCATATGTTATACTTGTACTTTTATAATAGCTATCATTATTCATTAAACCTGATTTAACAATTTGGCAATTTAACAAAAAAGGCAGAGTTGTGTTTTATGTCATATTTCATATATGTGGGGAAAAAATCCCTAAACCACGTTAATATGTTTTATATTTTCTTAATGAAAACGAAAAGAGGGTTAAAAGAGGATTGTGTTTTATAATTTGTTTTGCTAAGTATGCACGCAGTGAAGACAACAAAAAGAGGTGTTTGATATATTTCATTTTATTGCAGGGCTCAACAACAAAGATTTTTTTTTCTACTGGCACAGTCGGGCTAGTGGTTCAAAATTATTACTTGCCCTTCCCATTTTTTTTTTTTTTTACTGACCCCACAAAAAACAAAAGGAATGAAACAAAATAAAACAGTTGCTGTAAAGTAGTTATTGTTTCTGATAAATGTAACCTTTACAAATGAGGTTATGACGGCAAAAACTACCTAACGTTAATAACTTATATCATTTAAATTGAAAATATTGTTAACAGCAATTTTGAATACACAACATAGTGTTCACTGTATAAATATGACACCTGATGTGTGTAGTTTACTTTGCTTGGCTTAAAAAAAGTTATCTTCTTCAGTAACATTTTCTGTTTGTTTGTGTTTTGATTGCATTTTTATTTTCCACTGCTATTGTTTTCTTTGGTTTTGCTTCTCAGTTCCGTTTAATTTTAAGCTTTTCTTTGTTCATTCCATGTTTTATATGCAACCTCTTTAGACTTTAGACCCCAGAAGATTAAAACTTTCTAAGCCTAATGTGCCACAAACAGTCATTAAAGATCAATGAAGAATAAACACCAACCTCCTGGTTCCTCCTGTTGTATTCTCCAGGGTTCTGTTTCCTCCTGTTTTATTTTCCAGGTTTCTGGTTCCTCTTGTTTTATTCTCCAGGTTTCTGGTTCACTCGTGTTCTCCTCACTCTCCTCTTTAATAAACACCATCTTCACAGCAGCAGATCTCAGTTCAGCTGACTCTCCTCCAGATATTCCTGCTTGCTTCAAAACTTAGTAACATCTATGAAGATTTGAATATTACAAGTATTTACTGACCTAATTCAAAAATGTATTTGCAGTACATTTCTAAGTTTGTTTTCGCTTGTGTATGGAAAGAGCGCGGTCAAACTGATCTACTTCTTCTTCTGTTTAACAGTGTTTGTCAAACAAGTTTGTGTTTTAGCGCCACCCGCTGGACTGGAGTGTGAAGCGCCGAGAGGAGGGGAAATAATACAGGAAAAAGTAATTGGTGCCTGTACAAGGTGCGCTGATTTTTTTCCCTTCAGAAAAAAAAGAGGCGATCAGCACAAATAAATGAAAATGACTTAAAATTACAGACTCGCATGGGTTTTGATCAGTATCAACAGTCTTCCTGAGTGAGGATTAGAGGAGAAAAACGAGCGAACAATGTCAAATATTGAAATATTGAAAAATCACACAACGTTGCATCATGTAAATATGGAAATTAAGATCGATGAAAACGTGGGAAGGAAGGACAGGACACCATTTGAGTTTTCACATCAGATCACAAACCCCTGGTGAAAAAAAACAGCATATGCTGGTATGTTTTGATGCTGGAATGCTTGTTAGGTAGGTTTTGATGCTGGTTTAAGATGGTCCTTTGCTGGTTTATGCTGGTCCTTAGCTGGTTTTTGCTGGTCATGTTGCTGGTCAAGGACCAGCATGAACCAGCATAAACCAGCAAAGGACCAGCTTAAACCAGCATCAAAACATACCTACCAGCTTATGCTGTTTTTTTCACCAGGGACGAACATACAAAAACACACACAAAAAAAAACACTTAGGTCTGAAAAAATTAAACATATTTTCCTCATATGCTTTCTGCTGCTGCACTAAACGTTTATTTCAGTAAGAAAACGAAATTCCAACATGTAAAAAGTGTTCACGTCCTGTAGAACTCGTAATTACAACTTGTGAATGGGAGTCTTCTGAGAGCTACGACTTGTACCACCTGACCAACGTAGTCTCTGTTTAGGTGTTGATAGTGTTGCCATAGAAAAGCATAATTCCGAGTCTGAGGATGTGAAAATAGAATGAAAGTAGAATGTCACATGTTGTCATCTCGAAATTACGATAATTACGATATAGCGTGAATGCAGCAAAAGTGCTAGTGATGACGTCATCAATGGTAGATCATTAAACAATTCCATTTAAAATGACAAAACATCTATACAACAACATCAAACAAAATTATGCTTACTGACAGACAAACAGCAGTCTCATTCAGTCTCAGTCATGTGTGCAGTAAATAGTGAGAAACCTGCTCTCAGTAACGGGTAACGGCACAAGAACAGTTTGTAAAAAGCTTCTACGATTCTTCACGTCAGAGTAAGTAAACTACAAGGTAACATTTTTATAACTTTTTGACATTGTTCTTAGGGGAGGAACATCTTCGAGTTGATCTGAATCTCACAGTTGAATCTGCTGTTTTTGAAGAGGAAGATGAACTTTTTTCACTGAAATTTTTAGATAATGTTTCTTTGTCAGGTCGCTTGTCAGATGAAATTTTATTGCTTGATGCATTGTTATGTTACATTTGGTGAGGACGCAGCATCAGATCTGAAAGCACGGGATCTGAAGATGATCTACTTACTGTGAAACTTTTTTGTATGATGGTGTAGAGAAGACAGATTTCTGAAACATATCCCACATGCAGAGCAGTGATACGGTTTCTCTCCAGTGTGGATCCTCTCATGTGTTTTCAGGATTCCTGAATGACTGAATCTCTTGTCACATTGTGAACACTTATAAGGTTTCTCTCCAGTGTGAATCCTCTCATGCGTTTTCAGATTTGCTGACTGATTGAATCTCTTGTCGCAGTGTGAACACTTATATGGTTGCTCTCCAGTGTGGATCCTCTTGTGTGTTTTCAAATGTGTTGAATGACTAAATCTCTTGTCGCAGTGTGAACACTTGTAAGGTTTTTCTCCAGTGTGAATCCTCTGGTGGCGTTTTAAAAGGTTTGCTGTAGCAAAAGTCTTTTCACACTCAGAGCACACATACTCTTTCACAACAGTATGTATTTTCTGATGTACTTTCAAATTTGGTAGACATGAAAAACTCTTTTCACACAAATGACATGAATGTGGCTTCTCCGTGGTATGAACATTCATGTGCTGCTTCAGGCCCGAAGCCCATAAAAATATTTTACCGCACTGAACACATGGGTACAGTTTCTCTCCAGTGTGGATGTTCATGTGATCATAAAGGTGTGCTGCTTGTGTGAAACTCTTCCCACAATGATCACAAGTGAACGGTTTCTCTCCAGTATGAAGTCTCATGTGAACATCAAGATTATATTTGCTTGCCAAAGTCTTTCCACACTGAATGCAGGTGAAAGATTTCTTTGCTGTCCTTTTGTTTAAATCTTTTGGTTGGGTTTGGGAGCAACTTAAAAGTTTTTCTCCAGTTTTGACATGATTTTTCTCAACTTCACTTGATTCTTCATTCTCATTTTTTTCAATCAACTCTGAAATACAAGTTAAAAAAAAAAAAAAAAGAAAGAAAATCAGTAACCTGTAAAAAGCACTGATCTTGAGTCAGGAAGCATGCAAAATGTACTTATGTTAACATCAGTAATGTGCAAAATGTAGATCTCATATAGAATATTAATATATTCTGCTCTTACTAAATGTACCATTATTCTTCTAGTGTTATACTGAACTGACCAACGACTTCAGTGATTCAATTCAGTCACAAAGTGAAGAAAAGTCTGGTGTTTGTGACTTACCTTACGACATACAGAAAAATAGGTTAAAGTTTAACCAAATTTAATTTCTTGATGATTTGATATTTTATAATAGTGATTTTAGAATTTCAAAATATAAATAAAGTAGAAGTGACTGACTAATAAGCCAATAAGTGCTCCTCTGCTGCCATCTACTGGTTATAGTGGTAATTTAATGCATTGTTTAATTTTACATAAGGGTTTGTTTACTAGAACTAAAATTAAATAAAACTAAAATAGAACATTTCTGAGATTAAGTAAACTAAAGCAGGGTAAATGTGTAGATGCATATGGGAGACTTTAGCAAATATAGTTTTTCATTATCATTTGGTCCAACGGTGAAAGAACAAGGCAGACAAAAGAAATAAAATTTCATATTTTCCTTCTCAAGTGAATCTGAACGCTCTGAGTTAAACAGTTTTACCAAAGCAATGAGTGAAAATAAAATATAAAGGTGGATTGAAGACATTTTAATGATAATTAATCCCTTATTTTTACAGGAATGCAACACATTTTATTAAAGATCCGCAGACACACTGTTAAATCATCATTATCTTTATTAAGCAAATGTACCACAAACTCATGAAACGAATGAAGAAAAAACACCAACCTCCTTGTTCCTCTTGTTTTATTCTGCAGGGTTCTGGTTCACTCATGTCCTCCTCACTCTCCTCTTTAACAAACACCATCTTCACAGCAGCAGATCTCAGTTCAGCTGATTCTCCTCCAGATATTCCTGCTTGCTTCAAATGAGGATGAGAATATTACATGTAATATTATTTAGTAATCTGATTCAATTTTGTATATTTCTATTTACAAACAATATATGTCAACTAGCATCACGACAAAACAACAGATTAAACTAATCTTCTTCCTCTGAGGTTTAATGGTGTTTGTCAAACAAACGTATGTTCTTTAGCGCCACCCGCTGGACTGGAGTGTGAAGCGTCGAGAGGAGGAAAAATTTGCCAACGTCAACTCTGCTTCACTTCAACACTATTAGCAAAAACGGAGGATAATGTGTTGGCTACATACCCTGAGATATTCTCAGAATAAATAAATAAATAAATAAACACACACACACACACACACACAAACGTCCTCATATTTGATTAATAAATACTCAAACACGAAATATTTATAATTTTTTTAGAAGCAAGCCATATTTACATAAGAGCTGTGCAGACCATTAATGAAATTATAACCCGGAGTGCAGGATAAATGTGGAAGAATCTGTGTCTCATTACTGCATCTGTGAAACAGCAGAATCGAGTGCATTTCAGGAGTCTCTGCTGCATTCTGTGAGCAAAAAAAGACAATTTTATATGCAATTAAATTGAAAACATTGTTCAGTATTGAGTGTCCTCAACTAAGCAAGTCAAAGGCAACAGTGGCAAAGAACCTAAAGTCCATCAGGAGAAACCAGGCTCAGTCAGGGACCAGTTCTCCTCTGGCCAACAAACAAACAAGGTGTCATTAGCCACTTATCTACTGTCGGCCAGTGTGAGCCAGTGCTTTGAAATTATTAATGCAGGTTATTATTATTATTATTATTATTATTATTATTATTATGATTATTATTATAAAACATGTAAACTACAATACTAAAACAGGCACCGAACATAGAAGCTCCAAAGAAAATAAACAAAAAAACACATTCACAATTATGTTGCTACATATTGCTACATATAAGCCCACCTAAATACATTTGAATTAGGGGTGTGACGAGACACTTATTCCACGAGATGAGACGAGACACGAGATTGGGTTCACAAGAACGAGACAAGGCGAGATTTTTAAACATTCTTTTATGAAATCCTCAATGATTAAATGTGTAAGGAAAATAGTCTTTTATTCAACTGAAAAAGACAAGATGCAAAAAAAATGTAGGTGCATTTTGAACTTTATAAAATTAAACTTTCATTTTAATAAATTATATGCAGTAAAAAAGCAACATTTAAACAAGAGCTGGATAAATTGAGAATCCCAGTTGTTTTTAATAAATTAACACGATTCTGGAGAAAAAAAAAAGATTAGAAAACTAAACAAAATAACGTAATTTACTAGTGGTTCTGACAAACTGTTCATTGCTTAAGTCTTTTAAAAAACATATATTCATTTAAACAAAACAAAACAAACAAAAAAACATTCAATGGTCAGTGTCTGGCTTGTTTGACTTGAAATCTGAATGAATGATTCAATGAAATACTTTTTTTAAACGGCCATTTGTCGGATAAGCGTTACAATACACACATAAGTGTTATACTTTCGTTTTGATCGCTACTGTACACAATAAGTGTTTATACCCAAATTATAAACTGTTACCCCAGTACTTCTATCATTTAAATGTCTGTAACATAGAAATAATGACGATAATGTGGTTGAAAAGACTGTTTGTGTTGCTCTGTCTGGGTTCACATTTACTCCGACCTTCTGATTCATTAATATGGGCAACACAAAACCTGCTTCTTACGCTCCACTGACACTCGCGATGTAAAACAGTCGTAATAGACATAACTAAATCATTGTCATTTAAGTTTGTGTGGGTGTTTGAATCAAGAACTCGACATTTTAAAGATTAATCGTACAGCTCTAATGTAAAGACTGCAAAACATTTTGTGAGGATATGGCCACGAGATCTCGCGAGACCAATCGAGTCGCGAGATCTCGTCACATCCCTAATTTAAATACATTTAAATCACGTTTTCTAATCAATTAACTTTTGAAGTGTAATCACTAGTTTTTTTTAAGTAGAATATAATGATTGCATATCATGAAAGAATGAAAGAATGTCTATACGTGACTTCCTCCAGGTTGGTGATAATGTTTCTCCTCCACTTCACTCAGTTCTTTACTCTCCTTGTTTTCTTCCATCAGCTCTGAAAGGAAAGAAAAATCTTCCATTGCACTTTCAGTACAAATAAAGGAACGCTACTTGCCGACCAAACAGGTTGTGAACATATCACTATACCTTTAGGTTTGGTATCTTTAAGTTTGCTGTCAAGCATGCCAGTGTGAATGCTACGCAGACCAGGACCAGATCTATCATTTTCCTTTTTAGTCTGGGCCAAATTAACTGAACAAACTGAACTACATGTGTGAACACACCCTTAATGTAATTGGGAGAACTGACAGACGGTCTCTTGGGTGTCTTGGAGGTTTTGATTGAATGTTTCATGTTGATATATAATAGTTGCATATTGTTAAAACTAATTGTGATATTGATTTCTTTGTAAGATTATAAACACTATAGAGCCTGTAGTTGTTAATGAGGATGGCTGTTATCAAATTTCTGTGGTCATGCTGTTTTATTCTTACTTGCAAAATCTCATACTCTGATATGGCAAAAACCGATACCATCTTTACTGTCATTTTGTACAATTGCTGAGCTTTCGGAAGTGTTTGGAGCTGAAATTCAGTCGTGGTTCATTTTGTTTCTGACATCCGCTGTAAGCAGTAACATGTCAAAACACACAGCATCATCTGCCTATCAGAGCAGAGAGGGGTTGCGGAAAGGAGGAATTTAGAGAGAACAAATCATTGGAAGATATATTTGCAAGAATTGGCATGACATTATATTCTGTTGTCTATGAGTATAAAAACAAACTACATTTTTGATTTTGGCAGATCAGCCCCTCCCAATGCAATCACATCATTAGTGAAGCTCCTCCCAACTGCAATCGCATCATCAGTGAAGCTCCTCCCACTGTATTCACATCATCAGTGAAGCCCCTCTCACTGCAGTTCACCATTAAATGCTGGAATATTCCCTTCAGTTTACAAGTGAAGACGAGCCTCAAAGAATCAGGAAGAGCTGAAATCTACAAGGACTGAGATGAAACACACTAAAGTTACTCGAGAAGGAACAGGTTGGTTTTTAAAGAACTATTCTTAAGAGCATTTCTGAAAAAAAAATAAATAAATAAACAAGTTTTACATTTTATTTAAGTTTATATTTGTGTTATATACATACAGACCCAGTATGGTTATAGAGATTATTCTTCTTACAAACACAATGGTAACAGGTTTGGTGAATGAGATCAACATTGTTTATGCAAAAACTGAGACAACAGATTGAGATTCTTTCTGTTTAAAAAATTAATCTGAAGACTGTGGTAGAAATTGTTGGAAGCAAAAACCAGGAGACTCTTGAATATCTTCAACAGGTTTCTTTTATGAGAATGTGCTGTGTGGTGCTGCAGTCACCAAAAGTTTAACTAAGACAGAGATACACTGTATTTTATAGGCATTTACGTTACTCAGAAGTGACCACTTTAACAAAACATCCAAAGACAACACAGAAAATCAACCCCCCGACTATGAGCTTCATTAAGTCTATACTCCCCAAAGATAACAGTGCACCTGGCCACGATAGCTAACGATGTGTAAAAATTCACGTTGTTAACTCTCTGTAGGAAAATCAGACATACTCTAACTAGAAACTATATTGAATCTAATCAGTAAACAGATGCCATTATGCTCACATTAAATGCTCAATACAATGCATATCACGCTAGTTTTTCATATGATGTTATGTCAGGATGTAGGATTAACGGATCTTGAACAGATTCTTAAATTTGTAATCCTACCAATTTATCCTCTAGCACGTCTCCAAATCGACATTATGCGCAAACTGATTGGAAACAAGTTTCATAAAAATTCCCTTATATCGTTCACACGAGGTGGATTTTCAGGAAATTCGCATTTACAGGTCACCTTGCATACATACTTGAGTCACTTGATCATTATTTAATATAACCTCCAACAACAACAACAAAATAAATAAATAAATAAATAAAATAAAATAAAAAAACTCATATGTGGCTGCTTACCAAGTGTTGATAACACAATGCTGAATAAGGGGCTTTCCTTGGCATTAAAGCTAGGAAAATCCCAAAGAACCCACTGGACAAAGTCGGAGACTTGGTTATTTTTATCCAATATGATTGGCTGTTCATGTGCGAAATCCATCAAACCTTCTGTTACTAGGTAAAAGCAAATTTGGATCTCTTAATTACTTAAGTTTGTTACTGAAGGACATGATATTATGTATTTAGACACCTGTAATTTCCCTTTTTGTCTTACTTAGATATGATTCAGACACACTTTGGTCCAAGTGTTGGGAACATTTAGATTTCAGATGGATCCTGCAAGAAAAAGAAATGGTAATATTGATTAATGTAAAATAAAATGAATTTCCCTCATTAATTGAAACTTTCTGGTACGTACTTATTTTATCGAAAAAAAAGCCGCTTTTCCACTATCAGACCGAACGATGAGGTACGGTTCCAGTTGTGTTTCCACCTGAGCCTGATACGGCACGGCACGATTACAAACAGTTCTCGGCCCGGAATTCTCAGCACGGTTAGACAACCGTGTTAAACTGTGCTGATAGAGTGTGTGCGCAGAAGCACGCTATTTGATCAAACAGCCAAGCAAACAAGCCAAGCTGCGTTCATAGCTCATGCAGTACTGTCAATAACAGGTTTCTTTTCTTATTTTTTTATTTATTTATTTATTTTTTTTTTTAGAAAAGAATTTTATCTTCTGTGTCCGTCTCCATTGGCATGCATAGCCAGCATTTGTTGGTAACGTTAGACCTGTCGTCGCCTACCGACCCATTTCAACCCAGTCTCATGTAAAATCGTGGCATTGTCACGAAACTATAATCTGCTTATTGGTGTTTACAGACACGAATTTCCCCTTTTTATGTCACTCAGCACGATTTTCAATATAATGTATTTCAATAGGGAATTTTCGTGACTGCACCATGTTTTTCTTTCTGCCACTGCAACACATTCGGTGATTAATCAGCCACCATACAACGTTATTATTTACATTTTATTTATCCAATTTAGACGTGTGTAAGCACCTAACCCAACCCCACCCCACCCCACCCATAAATCTACCCATTTGTATATTACATACAAGATAACAGGCACATGTGACAACAAACGCCCTTTATTTAAAGTAAAAAGTGTTCCGAGGCAAACCGATTGATTTGTGCAAAGACCACCGTCTCCATCCGCAATCTGCCTTTGTACTGTGCAAATTCAAAATTGGCGCCCGAGGAAGTAAAGCGTTACATCAGCTTTAATTGTGAAATGGCATTGGCTCTGTGTGTCTTGTGACTGACTGCGTCATTACATCAGCTTAGATTCTGAAATGTCATTGAATCTTGTGTGTCTCCTGACCGATTGCGTCATGTATGTTTTTGAACGAGACGTGACTACGTGCATCTACAGAGCAAGATTATTTTTAGAGTTTAGATGCAACCCTAATTGAACACACCTGATCCAACTATATTGGCCTTCAGCTCGTCTGCATTTCGAGGTCTCTGTTCCCTCATCTTCCTTTTGACAATACCCCATAGATTTTCAATAGGGTTTAAGTCAGGCGAGTTTGCTGGCCAATCAAGTACAGTTATTCCATGGCTATTAAACAAGGTACTGGTAGTTTTAGCTTTGTGGGCAGGTGCCATATCCTGCTGGAAAGTTAAATCATCATCTCCAAAAAGCTTGTCAGCAGCAGGAAGCATGAAGTGCTCTAAAATTTCCTGGTAGACAGCTGCATTGACTGTAGACTTGATAAAATACAATGGACCCACACCAGCAGATGACATGGCTCCCCAAACCATCACTGACTGTGGAAACTTCACACTGGACTTTAAGCAGCTTGACTTTTGTGCCTGTCCGGTCTTCTTCCAGACTCTGAGACCTTGATTTCCAAATTAAATGCAAAAATCAACTGAAAAAACAGGACTTGGGACCACTGGGCAACAGACCAGTACTTTTTCTCCTTAGCCCAGCACAGACGCTTCTGACGTTGTTTTTGGTTCAGGAGTGGCTTGACGCATGGAATTCTACAGCTGTAGCCCATGTCATGCAGACGTCTGTATGTGGTGGTTCTTGATGCACTGACACCAGCCTCAGTCCACTCCTTATGAAGCTCCCCCAGATTTCTGAACCGCCCTTGCTTGACAATCCTCTCAAGGCTACGGTCATCCCTGTCACTTGTGCACCTTTTCCGGCCACATTTTTCCCTTCCTCTTAACACTCTGTTAATATACTTCGATACTGCGCTTGTGAGCATCCAGCTTCTTTTGCAATTGCCTTTTGAGACTTTTCCTCCTTATGGAGGGTGTCAATGATGGTCTTCTGCACAACCGTCAAGTCAGCAGTCTTCCCCATGATTCTGAAGCCTACTAAGCCAGACTGAGACAATTTAAAGGCTGTTTTGCGTTAATTAGCTGACTAGATTGGGACACAGGGAGCCTACAATGTTGAACTTTTCATGATATTCTAATTTTGTGAAATACTGGATTTTTTTTTTTTTTATCTTTAATCCATAATCATTAAAATTGAAACAAATAAGGCTTGAAATATTGTAATTAGTGTGTAGTGAACTAATATAACATACAAGTTTCATTTTTTTGTGAAACAAATTATTGAAATAAATGGACTTTCCTCGATATTCTCATTTTTTGGCACATACCTGTATATCTTTTCTCTTCATATTTCTCTCGGTATTGGTTTGAAGTCCTTAAAATTAGATTAATTGTTTTTCTTTCATTTCAGAGCTGATGGAGAGCGAGGAGAGTGAAAGACGTTGACAAACCTAGAAAACCTACATCAAGAGACTAAAGAGACATTTTTAAAGAAAGGAAGGAGCCAAAGAAATCTTTCACCTGCACTCAATTTGTGGAAAATGTTTTCTCGGGAAATATAATTTTGAGCTTCACATGAGAGTTCACACTGGAGAGGAAACCATTCACATGTATGATCCAATCGCGGAATGACTTAGCACAATCCGCAGAACCTTAAAAACACATGAAATTCACACGGAGAGAAGCCACACACATGCGATCAATGTGGGAAGAGCTTCACAGGAAAAATACACCTTAAAGTACACATGAGAATCCACACTGGAGAGAAGCCGTATACATGTGATCAATGTGGGAAGAGTTTTTCACGTGAAAAAAGTGTTGAAACACACATGAGAATCCACACTGGAGAGAAACCGTTCACCTGTGAGAAGTGCGGGAAGAGTTTCACACAGAAAGCACATCTCAAGCAGCACATGAGGATCCACACTGGAGAGAAACCATACCCATGTGATAAATGTGAGAAGAGTTTCACGAATTCATCACACCTTAAGAGTCACATGATGATCCACACTGGAGAGAAGCCGTTCATGTGTGATCAGTGTGAAAAGAGATTCTCAAACAAACAACATCTTGAGCATCACATGGCAGTTCATACTGGAGTGAAGCCATTCATGTGTGATCAGTGTGGAAAGAGTTTCGTGAACTCTTGGAAACGTGAAAGACACATGAAAATCCACACTGGAGAGAAGCCATAAACATGTGATCAGTCGGAAATAGCTTTAAAGAAAAATTGACTTTAAGAAACACATGAGGATCCACACTGGAGAGAAGCCTTACGCATGCGATCAATGTGGGAAGAGTTTCACAGATTCAGCATACCTTAAGATTCACATGAGGATCCACACCGGAGAAAAGCCATTTGTGTGTGATCAGTGTGAAAAGAGATTCTCAGTTAAAAATAGACTTAGGATTCACATGAGAATCCACACCGGAGAGAAGCCATATGCATGTGATCAATGTGGAAAGAGATTCACAAACAAATCATGTCTTGAGCATCACATGAGGATCCACACTGGAGAGAAGCCGTTCATGTGTGAACAGTGTGAAAAGAGATTCTCAATTAAAAAAAATCTTAAAGTGCACATGAGAATCCACACCGGAGAGAAACCGTTCACATGTGATCAGTGTGAAAAAACATTTGTCATTGCATCAAACCTGAAGAAACACCTGACAGTTCATACGAAGGAGAAGCCGTATTCATGTTCTGAATGTGGAAAGAGTTTTTCACTGCCCCAAAGTTTAAAAGTACATCAGAAAATTCATACTGGTGTGAGAGATTATATGTGCTTTGAGTGTGACAAAACTTTTCTTTCAGTGAGCCGTTTAAAACAGCACCAGAGGATTCACACTGGAGAAAAACCTTACAAGTGTTCACACTGTGACAAGAGATTCAGTCTGTCAAAAACTCTGAAAGCACATGAGAGGATCCACAGCTGAGAGAAGCCGCACACGTGTGATCAGTGCGGAACCAGTTTTGCTTATAAAAGTCACCTGAAGATACACATGAGGATTCATGCAGTGGAGAAACCAATTAGTTTACTAACAGTCATGATGAGTGACAGAGTGTTGGTTGATTGAAATCTGTTAACTCTTGTTCACACCAACACGACAAAAATTCGGACATGAGATTTGTCTGGTCAGACCAATGCAAAAAACAGCAGTAAATGCACATTCACTCTCTGACAGTAGGTTGTGCTCATGGAAAAGCGGAAATACAGCAGCACTGTGCAGCTTACTGTTTCTGGAAGAAAATCAAACAAACAGCATATTCATATCTTCAAATAGCTGTTCATATTTTTGTATTTGCTTTGGTGCTTGTCAAGAATACAGATATGAGAGAGATGCTTCCGGATTATTCCTACTTTGGTTTTACAGCATAGTACACAGCACTTAATTTACATGTACTTTGAATTTGTTTTGCACTAATCAGTTGTTCCACAAGGTGGCAGCACTGGAGAAAAACTAAACTAAAAAGACAGAATAACAACAAAATACCAGCGACCGCAGACAGAACAGATGCTTGCATTGAAAATTACTGTAAATAAAACATTCGTATTTCATGAACACTTTGATCTACATGAGCAAGCCATGATCAGCAAGTTGTTTGTGTAAAATACAGTAGTCAACATTTGAAGTAGATCAAAACCTTTCATCAAAGTTGTCCTAAAACCGAAACAATACCTGTTCCTGTCTTAGGTAAACTTTGATTAACATTTCTTTTGATCCAGTTCAAATGTTGACTACTATAGTCCATTGAAAGTCACCTTTGACATGTGAGATATTTACATTTATGCCTTTTGCAGATGATTTTATAATGACTGAAACTTTTCGTATCGCGCTCTCTTCTGTACATTCATGAATTTGCTTTGATTTAATCTTTCTTTTAAGGTCCTGTGCCCAGTTTGCAGTGTGTGTTCAAGTGCAGGAAGTCCTTTACTACAGATTTTGACTTGTGAATATAAAATTTTGCTAAGATAATTGAGAGCTTTTTGTTTAACATCTTGATCATAAGATTCATTGGTCTTTTGGATATTATTAGACTAATCTGACGAATTACACACTTAACTGGGAAACGTTATTAACTTAATTGCAAATAAATCTATAAATAAATAAATATATGCAAATAAATATAACGTTCAAAGTTAACGAAAAAAAAATGCTTTATTAATAGTTAAAATCAGGTCAAAATTCAGGTCCCAGCTGGGTTCGTCACTTTTTGAGGTCCCCCTGAAACATTTCCGTTGTGGTCCGTGCTATTTGCAGCGCGTTTGTGTGATTGCAGTGCCTTCGTGTGTTTGGTTGTGTTGTGAGAATTTGCAGCGCGTTTCCGTATTTGTGTTTGCGTTGCCAGGATTTGCAGCGCCTGTGTTGTCAAACTGATAAAGATGTTTTCTTAATTTGTTGTCGTTTTTTTCTGTTTGCATGTGTTTTCTTAAGTTGCAGCGCGTTGAGCTCTCTCGGCCACCATAGATTGAGGTGTTGTGTTTGTGAGTTTTGATGACTGGTAAGGGAAGGGCTCTAAGATACAAAATGTACACGGTGGCTCCTTAGAGTGTGATATAACTTATCCCTTTCCCCACGTCCAGCCCACAAGACAGGAGGAATGCCCCTACCCCAAGATGACTGTAGGTTTTACAGCTTTTCTTAAATGGTTAGCAAAGGATAGACACAAAAAGACAGCAATCGTCTTTTTGAGATGTTAGATGTTACATTCCATGTACAATTTAGATGTTACATTCCACATCAAATATTTTCCATGCCAGTTCACAAACCTTAGTGAAGTTCACAACCCCAGAGTTTAAGTTTTACCTCACAGTAGGAATTGGCTGGTCTTGGAGTGTCCAGATATGGCAGGGTGAATTAAATTCAACTATGAAACGAATACTTGTCAACCTGTTTCAAAATGGAAAGTCTTCTTCCTTAAACACAGGAAGAAGAATGTTCATAAAACACTGTAGTGCGGATCCATTCACTTGTGCAAAACAGAGGTTTCAGTTCTCAGGTCCATTTGCAAGTGTTCGTCGGGAAAAAAAAAAAAAAATTCCAAAGTCTTTCAGGAATACTACAAATCGTCCAGAAATGAACTATAAAATACAGAAGGAGAAATTGTGGCCGGGGCAACAATTAAATGCGCAAAATAGAAGGAAAATATCGTCACAAGAAGAGTGTCGAAGAGTTCGAAATGCCGTTTGTGTCCACACGGCGGCACTATTGTACCAGAGACGACGCAAAGATTTCCCTCAACCAGGAGCAAGGGGAAAAAAACACAATCCGAGCAGCTCCACCCCAAAACAACGATCACCGTCCGCCCATGTCTTCCCAATAAACAGCAGGGAAGACAAACGATATCAGCACCCTTCACAGAAGATGAACACTTGCATCAGCACTCCATCTCAGCTAGTATGACGGTCGATGCCTCTCCTGGTCCATTTCCGATACGCAGCTCTGCTTCTTGACGATCGGGCGCGGTCACAACTCACAACAGCTCAAGCTCGGTTCAGCCTCTCTATAGCTCACCTCGACGCTTACTGAAAGCTGTCACCTAGAATCAAAACCGTCTCCAAAGAACTGACTTTTTCACTTAGCTTTCTCTCCGCTCTCACTCTCTCGCACGAGATCGTAACACTTCCGTCCCTCCTCCCGGCATTCCCCTTAAAAAAACCCTTTCAGAATAAAAGTCCTTGAATACCTCCACACATGCAATTGCTGTCTTCATTATTAAGAGAGTCACCTTTGATATCCAGTATCAAATAAACATTTTTTAGCTGTAGTGGCTGATGAGTGTCATTAGTGTTTGTATTTGTATTATGTCACATTTTGAGAAATAAAATTTTGTTATTCAATGGAGCAGTTTTATAGGTTTGCCACTGTAGAAGATGTTGTAAGGGGAAACAGTTAAAACCCAAAGGGCAGGTGTGTGGAAATGAAGAGCAGGAGTCAGCGATGCAGTCAGTCAAAGTAAATTTACTGAAGAAAATAGTTTGCAGTTTCGTCAGCAGAAGTCAGCTTCAGCACTCTCGACAGAGTTCGTAGGCCGCTCTGCTTGTTACAAACACTAGTAATTATACTCTGACAGAAGTTGCTAACTACGTAAATGCATAGGTTAGGAGGATTCTGACTGGTTCAAATCTAGATAAACTTAGCAAATCTCCACATATGGACGTCAAACTCAAAGAATATCTCTACATGACTATCTAGGTGACAAGAGGACATGGGTCAGATGCAACAGGTCTCTCCAGAGACCTATTTCTGAACAGGACGGTGACCGGAGGGTATCTTCTTCAGGGTGTTCATCTCTCCTGTGCTCATAAACAGACACACACACACACACACACACACACACACACGTTGGGTTTACATGTTTTATGGGGACATTCCATAGGCGTAATGGTGTTTATACTGTACAAACCCTATTTTCTATCGCCCTACACCTACCCTACACCTAAACCTAGCCCTCACAGGAGACTGTGCACACTTTTACTTTCTCAAAAAAACTCATTCTGCATGATTTATAAGCCTGTTTCCTCATGGGGACCTCACAAATATCCCCACAAGGTCAAAATGTACTGGTATTCCTATCCTTGTGGGGACATTTGGTCCCCATAACGTGATGAATACCAGGTGCACACACACACACACACACAGAGAACTCTTATCTGTACTCCAAGGTTGGCTTGTTCCTGCAGGAATCTTATCAGTATGGTTTGTTGCACGCACACTATGCAGCCAGCATCATAGAGGGAGCATCCGGAATAAAACAGAATTCACTTTAATATCTTATTAAAACAACATGTCATGTCACAGCTGTCCTGGTCACTCATGGATCACGTAGGCCAGAGGTCCCTCCTGACCTCCCCCCTCAAGACATGGCACTTTGACCCTGTGAAAAGATAAAACACAGCAGAAAAAGACACACATTACTTTCTATCAAAGAAGGAGGGTGGCTGCAGTGAATCATCTGCAGTCCCTCATACTAAACTTAATATTAGTAAATCAAACAGTTTATAAGGTTAAATACTGATCAACAACTGGATTAATAATCATTAACAATCACACACGTATTAGTATAATTAATATCATTATGAAGGCCATGATGGATACATGATTCCACTCCTTCAATGTTTATTGATCAAGATAGGAATTAATCGAGTGTGAATACGGCCATTTGTGCATCAAGTTATTCTACTATTATGAACATGTGTTTGCCTGTGTCTGGAGGCCTGCTGGAGAGTTCAGTGTGTGTAATCAAGTTATTTGACCACTATAGTCATATATAACTGTTTGTGCTATTAAGAGAAAATGTGATGATCTTGAGCTAATGTGATGAACAGAAACCTCTTTGTGTTATTATTATACTGACATGAGGAGATATAGACTAGCCATAGTGGCCTGAATGATATGTATTGTTTAAGGAAATCTAAAGAGTGTGCAGACACAGACTCAACAGATTCTCTGTAGTGTCTCAGCTTCATTGTCTCTGGTTCAAATCTATCTTGTGGCATCAAAACCTCAAGACTTTGAGAGTGATTCCTCACTCATTCCTGTTCAACACATTTCATACACATTCCTTCTACCCCCATAAAATATACACAATGTACTCTCTTGCAGTTCTCCACACACTAATGGAAACATGGTCATATAATAGAAAAATAATATGATTACTCTCCTGCAGGCCTCCTTACATACAGGAAACACTTGATCATAATAGTCTCTTCGTGTTTCTTTGAATCTCCGTTTAAGCACAGACCCACCCTGAGTTGAACTGTCATCACTCTGTGATTGTTGCAACACCGGAGCAGGAGTAGACAAAAATGTCACCCAAGGAATTAAGGTGTACAGTTGTTGGATGTAATAATACATCTGATAACGTTTGGGGTTTAGACACACTCTTTCTGTTTAAATCTAGATTAAAGACACATCTTTTTAGCCAGTCATTCACATAATGTATCTCATAACTAGGTACTTCAGCTATCTGATCAATTTCACAAATTTTATTTATTTTGTTTGGTTGGAACAGCAGCTATGCTAATTTTGTCTCTATTTACTTACCTTGCATCCCAAGGCAACTAGGAATTACACAAGCTAAATGGTCTGGATCCGACCCTTACAAAGATTTGAGATGACCAAACAGCTAAAGGCCTCATGATGCTAACTCTCGAACAACAAATAAAACTAACAAATTTTGTTTCATTGCAACAATTGCTCGCAGAGTTTAATCACAGCATATAATCATTGCAGTTAATAGTGTTCACCATCTGTTTGATTACGTGAAATTTGTGACTAACCGCATGATTCTTACTGTACATTTCTGCTATAGTCATGACTAATACCGTACTCCTAAATGTACTGTAAGTTCACTTTTACATGTTGTTTGAACATTAATGTGTGTTGGCAGTGTATGTACAAATCTACCCTATAATGATAAAAATCCATGCAGTGGTTTTTAATTAATCTGTAAAAATAATATCCCCTTTTTCAAATTGAGCCATTCTCAGATGCCTGTCATTGTGCCGTTACACCGACAGAGGCCGCTTCCATGATAGTTGATTGACGTGAGCGTCTTACCACAGACCTGTCAGCTGTAAGAGTCTGATAGTCCATTGTTTCGATGCCAGAGCAGGGATGTAAGTTAAACAAGAATATCTCCGATTGAGTGATTGAGGTGTTGTGTTGCTGAATGTAATAATGAACATAGTGGTTGTTGTTTACTCCAGACATCTGAGCCGCTGAAGATGCAGTAGATTCCGTTTGTTTGTGAAGGGAATGCGCCTCCCGATCTACATATACCTGTCTTTGTTTGCACGAATCATTCATGATCCAGCTTCACTTACAGCAGAAGTGAGTATAAGGTTTTTTTTTTTTTTTTATAAATCTTTGCAAGCGCCTTTTCTAATAACGTGCTTGTTAGCAAGTTTAGCGGATAAATGTGGCTAAAGTAACAGGCTCATCACTCCACAGAGAGAAGTGAGGGGCGGGCGAGCAGAGCTCATTGACATTAAAGCAGCCTCGACCAGAACAGGATGATTTTTGCAGAGCTGATTTTGAGAAAAAAA